>APFE031266806.1:0-62956 GCA_000404065.3 Pinus taeda | reverse complement strand
CCGCGTCGACAAATGATCATTATGTTTCGCCAAAAAATTTCTAAACAAATTATGGATCACAGAAGTCTAAATCTTGATAATTTCCCTGCACAGGAAGCCGTTGCTAAAAGGCTTCATCGTCTTCGAGCGGACACGCATGCAGGTCACAAGTTTGACGTCCTGATCTAGTATTTTAACGCTGATCTGGCTCTGTATCTTCACTTTTGTCTGACGATGAACCAACTAGTTGGTTCGAAAACGCGTCGACAAATGATCAATTAGTGGAATTTCGCCAAAAAAATTTCTAAACAAATTATGGATCACAGAAGTTAATCTTGATAATTTCCTGCACGAGAAGGCGCTCTAAATTAATGTTCATCATTTCGACGGACACGCAATGCAGGTACAAATTGAAAGTTCATCTGACTAGTATTTAACACACTGATCTGGATCTGTATCTTCAACTTGTCCTGACGATGAACCACACTAGTTGGTTCGAAACGCGTCGACAAATGATCAATTATGTGATTTCGCCAAAAAAAATTCTAAACAAATTATGGATCACAGAAGTCTAAATTCTTTGAAAATTTCCCTGCACGGAGAAGCCGCTACTAAAAAGGTTCATCGTTTCGAGCGGACACGCATGCAGGTCACAAAGTTGAAGTCTGATCTAGTATTTTAACACGCTGATCTGGATCTGTATCTTCAGCTTGTCCTGACGATGAACCACACTAGTTGGTTCGAAACGCGTCGACAAATGATCAATTATGTGATTTCGCCAAAAAAATTTCTAAACAAATTATGGATCACAGAAGTCTAAATTCTTTGATAATTTCCCTGCACGGAGAAGCCGTTGCTAAAAAGGTTCATCGTTTCGAGCGGACACGCATGCAGGTCACAAAGTTGAAGTCTGATCTAGTATTTTAACACGCTGATCTGGATCTGTATCTTCAACTTGTCCTGACGATGAACCACACTAGTTGGTTCGAAACGCGTCGACAAATGATCAATTATGTGATTTCGCCAAAAAAATTTCTAAACAAATTATGGATCACAGAAGTCTAAATTCTTTGATAATTTCCCTGCACGGAGAAGCCGTTGCTAAAAAGGTTCATCGTTTCGAGCGGACACGCATGCAGGTCACAAAGTTGAAGTCTGATCTAGTATTTTAACACGCTGATCTGGATCTATATCTTCAACTTGTCCTGACGATGAACCACACTAGTTGGTTCGAAACGCGTCGACAAATGATCAATTATGTGATTTCGCCAAAAAAATTTCTAAACAAATTATGGATCACAGAAGTCTAAATTCTTTGATAATTTCCCTGCACGGAGAAGGCGCTGCTAAAAAGGTTCATCATTTCGAGCGGACACGCATGCAGGTCACAAAGTTGAAGTCTGATCTAGTATTTTAACACGCTGATCTGGATCTGTATCTTCAACTTGTCCTGACGATGAACCACACTAGTTGGTTCGAAACGCGTCGACAAATGATCAATTATGTGATTTCGCCAAAAAAATTTCTAAACAAATTATGGATCATAGAAGTCTAAATTCTTTGATAATTTCCCTGCACGGAGAAGCCGCTGCTAAAAAGGTTCACCGTTTCAAGCAGACACACATGCAGGTCACAAAGTTGAAGTCTGATCTAGTATTTTAACACGCTGATCTGGATCTATATCTTCAACTTGTCCTGACGATGAACCACACTAGTTGGTTCGAAACGCGTCGACAAATGATCAATTATGTGATTTCGCCAAAAAAATTTCTAAACAAATTATGGATCATAGAAGTCTAAATTCTTTGATAATTTCCCTGCACGGAGAAGCCGCTGCTAAAAAGGTTCACCGTTTCAAGCAGACACACATGCAGGTCACAAAGTTGAAGTCTGATCTAGTATTTTAACACGCTGATCTGGATCTATATCTTCAACTTGTCCTGACGATGAACCACACTAGTTGGTTCGAAACACGTCGACAAATGATCAATTATGTGATTTCGCCAAAAAAATTTCTAAACAAATTATGGATCATAGAAGTCTAAATTCTTTGATAATTTCCCTGCACGGAGAAGCCGCTGCTAAAAAGGTTCACCGTTTCAAGCAGACACACATGCAGGTCACAAAGTTGAAGTCTGATCTAGTATTTTAACACGCTGATCTGGATCTATATCTTCAACTTGTCCTGACGATGAACCACACTAGTTGGTTCGAAACGCGTCGACAAATGATCAATTATGTGATTTCGCCAAAAAAATTTCTAAACAAATATTGGATCACAGAAGTCTAAATCTTTTGATAATTTCCCATGCAACGGAGAAGCGCGTTGCTAAAAAGGTTCATCGTTTCGAGCGGACCACGCATTGCAGGTCACAAAGTTGGAAGTCTGATCCTGTAAATTTTAACACGCTATCTGGATTGTATCTTCACTTGGTCCTGCGATGAACCACACTAAGTATGGTTCGAACGCGTCGACAAAATGATCAATTATGTGATTTCGCCAAATAAAAAAATTTCCTAAAAACAAAATTATTGGATCAAACAGAAGTCCTAAATTCCTTTGAATAAATTTCCCGAACGGAGAAGGCGCTGCAAAGGTTATCAATTTCGAGCGAACACCGCATGCAGGTCACAAGTTGAAAGTCCTGATACTAGTATTTTAACACACTGATCTGGATCTGTATCTTCAACTTGTCCTGACGATGAACCACACTAGTTGGTTCGAAACGCGTCGACAAATGATCAATTATGTGATTTCGCCAAAAAAAATTCTAAACAAATTATGGATCACAGAAGTCTAAATTCTTTGAAAATTTCCCTGCACGGAGAAGCCGCTACTAAAAAGGTTCATCGTTTCGAGCGGACACGCATGCAGGTCACAAAGTTGAAGTCTGATCTAGTATTTAACACACTGATCTGGATCTGTATCTTCAACTTGTCCTGACGATGAACCACACTAGTTGGTTCGAAATGCGTCGACAAATGATCAATTATGTGATTTCGCCAAAAAAAATTTCTAAACAAATTATGGATCACAGAAGTCTAAATTCTTTGATATTTTCTATGTGTCATGTGTATTGATTCTTCTTCTTATGGTTATATGTATTCAAATCTAATTCAACTTAATCTTTAAGCTTTCGTAGGTTTGATAGTAGAAGTAGATTATAGTATTTTGCTTTGGTATATTGCACTATCGAGTTAATCTACAATCATATTTTCTACACAGATCTCAGAGGTATATTTTTAGAGAATTTGCAGGAAATTCTACACGGTATTAGATCCAAGTTTATCACAGCTAATTTTATCGAAGCTATGAACAATATACGGAGAAGATAATTCAAAGTTTGATGTTCAGGGTTGCAGGTGAAAATCGAATTTATATCATACTTTAAAAAATATATATATAAAAATATTGAAATGGGACATTATGCAACTAATTGCCCATTGAAGAAGTCTAAGAAGGGATCCTCGGAAGGATCTGAAGGTGAGGTATTAGCCTCTCAGTTCAAAATGGACTTTACTCCCATCACATGCATGGTGTCATTAATGATGGGTTGTGTTTGGTATCTTGACAGTGGAGCCTCATTCCACATGATCGACGATAAAAGTTTATTCAGTACCTTGGAGGAGAAAGACCTCAAGATGCGCATAGAGATGGGTGACAACAAAAGGTATAGTGTTTCAGGAGTTGGCACGGTTTATTTTCAGAGGGAGCATGGAGCTCCTATCATGTTGACAGATGTGAAGTATGTGCTTTGACTGAAGAAGAACTTGGTATCGGTTGCGATGTTGGAGGACAAAGGCTATGATGTTGTCTTTACTAAGGGAAAGGTTTTCCTTAGACACATCAACATGAGACAGGTGAAATAGATCGGTGTACGATGTTGGAATATAATCCTAACATCTAAATTTATCTTTTAGCCTAAGTATCCTTGACTTAGCCACATGCACTAAAAATCATGTTCACACTTGGTTTTTGGTAAACTAGCTCGGTGGACCAACTTTCCCTTGTTTTTTGCCTTTAAAGGCTTAATACTATGGAAATATTGGTCCAACCACTTTCCAAAACCATTTAGACATCTAAGTGCATGTTCACACCTAACCACACCTCATACACTTGACTTATTTGAGGATTGCCACCTCACATGAAGATGCCCCCTTAAATTAAGGGATTTGGTCACTCGGACCATTTTAGCATGTTTTAAAGTTGCCTTCTTTGGGAAATGTGTCCCTCCTCATGATTTCCTCATGGCTGATAGTTGGCATAGGTTTTCTTGAGTAATTTTTGCTATTTTAGGCCTCCCTTTCGATTTTCTTAGCCTTTTCTAGTTTTTTACTAGTTTTTCCCTAGTTTTCTAGATTTGGCAATTTCTATATAACCACCTCCCTTTGGGATTAGAGGTTTGGTTGCTCATGTATCATTATTGTTGATTAATTTATTACATTGATTTTATAGATAAAATTCTTTATCTTCTCTCTTGAATATCAACAAATTACTTGTGTTTAATTTAACTAGAATTCTAGACCTATCGGAGTTTCTGCAAGAATTCTACATGGTATCAGAGCTAGCTCAAATCTAGTGGATTGTACATGGTTTTATTTTCAGGTATAGGTCATCAGGAGGTGCAACAAGAAGAAATGTATCATCTCTCTCAGCCCACAAAACTCATTCTAAATACTTTCAATTACTTCGAATGGAAGACAAAGATTATTTTGCTCCTCTGAAGCAAAGGGCTTTATAGGGTAACAATGGGAACGAAGACTGAACCGACTTCTACATCAGAGAAGATCAAGTATTTAAATAAATTAGATGAAGAAAATCAACTAATATGTCTATCAATTTGCAAAGAACTCCTCTTTCATGTCAGTGAACCCACTACTCTCGATGCGGTCTGGACCACATTGGAAGGACTATTCGGCAAGCAATATGAAATGAGAGGGCATCAATTGGAGAATGAAATCATATCCCTTAGTCCAACTCATTTCAGTAACCTGCAAGAATACTTCACCAAGTTTAAATCCTTCCTTGTTGAACTTGATGCATGTGGATTCAAGAAAGGGGAAGATCAACTCATCCTTTCAATTCTCTCGAAATTAGGCCCTGAATATTCTGTATTTGTATCGTATTTTCAAGCATCTAAATTGTTGGCATTATGATACATATGTTGTACTTGATGGCAACCCACTCATCTCAGATGATAAATTATAATGCAGCAAAGTTCATGCACTTTCATGCAGAGAAAAGTTCCTTTCATGCAGAGAAAAGTTCACGCACTTTCATGCAGAGAAAAGTTCACGCACTTTCATGCAGAGAAAAGTTCACACACTTTCATGCAGAGAAAAGTTCACACACTTTCATGTAGAGAAAAGCGCACACACATGGGAAATATTATGATTGGTTCATGGTATTAGTCCGACAGTTTTTGATCCTATGGTTTTGGTTCGTGGTATTGAATCCAAAAGAATTGAACCCAAGTATTGGGTCCGTGGTATTGTTTCTCAATGGTTTTGGTCCATGGTTTTGAGTGAGGCCTAGCCTATAAAAAGGAAAGGAGATCATTTGGCTAATCACAAGTGTTGAAAATTTTAAGAAGAGCAAGATCTGAATTTTTGATAATCGATTGGTGAGACATAGTTGAATCAACTAAGCAGGTGTGGAGGTGCGCTGAATAGTAGACAATGCAGGTGCAGAGTTGCGCAGACTCGTCATGGCAGAAGTGCGGATATCCGCAGGTTTCCTTTGGTGAAGTTGCAAACCTTTCTTGAAATATATCTTAGCTGTCTTTTATCTATTTCTACAGAGATCTGGGTTTAAATTGGTGTCTGGTTACTGGTGTTATTTTCTGGTTACTACATTTTGAGAAGTTATTTGTTTGAAGGAGATTGGGTGATGCACATGTACATGATGTTTTGGATCCAGTTTGAAAATTGATGAAACATGGTCCCTAGAAGGAAAGAGAAGGTAGTAGCCTTTTGTAGGTCAGCACTACATACTAGTATTTTAGCTAGTACAAGACTAAGGGGGTTGCAGCTCTCCCTTCCAGAAGGAAGCTGGAAAATGAGAGAGTGGTTGTAGCTCTCTGCAGGTTGCAGCCTGCGTACTAGTAAAAGACTGCACCCATTACAAAATCATGTAAACGGAAGTTTTTAATTGAAGATAGAGACATATTGCAGCAGGTGGTTTTCACCCACATTGGGTTTCCACCTTACATCTTGTGTTCCTTGGTGTGACTGTCTATTTTGTGTTCCTGCTCATTATTATATGGTTCTCACATACAGATTAATGACAAACATTTGAAGAATAAATTAAATTATAATTTTGGAAGGTATATGCAAGTTTCAATTATCAGATCTGAAAATATTTGTATAAATTGATAAGAGTTTGATAATACTAATTCACACACGCCCCTCTCAGTATTATTTCCAACATAAATTGACTCAGGAAAAATGGAAAATGCCTCCTTTGAATGACTTCATTGTAGCATTGACTCAAGAGAAAGATAAGTTAGTCCAAATGGGTGTCATCAAGCATTCAAAGAACCAAGCACTTGCGGCTACCGATGCTGCAAAGAGTAGTGGAAGAGACAAGCAAAAAGAGAAGGGTAAATTTAATGAATCCAAGAAGGAGAGACTCATACAATCTTCATAGAGATTTTCTTGGCCTAAGGTTAAGAAGAAGAAGGAAAGAACACTTTGCATCTACTGTTCCAAAGGTTTTCATCCTGAAGAAAATAGCATGAGGAAAACAATTGATGTGATAGCTAAGCAATTGCAGCAGCACAATCTCACCATGCTCGAGAATGCAAAGAAGAAGGATGATAACAGAATGAAAGATGGGAGAGGGAGAGCATGAGATGGTCATGATTTAATGGCTGTCACGTCTACTCCATTAGCTTGGATCCTTGATTTAGGTGCATTGAACCATATGGCTACATCAAAAGATGAATTTTCCTCCATCAAAGAAAGCACTAGATCCCCAATTTACTTGGGAGATGCCACACCTGCAAAGGTGTTGGAGAAGGAATTGTAGATCTTGAAGGGGGCTGCTTCACAAATGTGCTTCATGTTCCCTCACTATCTGCAAATATTCTCTCGATATATCAGATAATTTATTTTGGCTCTGGAAGGAAGGTAGAGTTCACTCCGGACTCCGCAGTGATTAGCGACATTTCCACGAGCTCACAGCTTGCACATGGAAGTGCAGATCATTGTTCTCATTTGTATTTCTTCTCCCACTTTGTTCCTAAATCTATTAGCACTGTATTTCTGTCACAATCTAATGATATCAATAGGTTATGGAAGGAAATATTTGGCCATCTAAACTATAAGTACTTGCATCAACTCAGCAAGAAAAACATGGTAGAATGATTTCCCGCTATTAAATTCACAAGGAGTGTATGTCAAGTATGCATTCTTGGCAAGCATCCGGAGCAAAAGTTTGAAAAAGGAAGGCACAAAGAGCTTCTTCACCTCTTGGGCCAATTCACAGTGACATCACGGGCCCATTCCCACAGCCTTCAATCAGTAAGGCTCGATTTGTACTCACCTTCATAGATGATTTCTCTCGCTTTACTTAGGTATTTTTTCTGAAATTAAAATCAGAAGTATTTGAATGCCTTATAGAATTTAAAGCACTTGCTGAGAATGAGTCTGGGTGTAAGATTAAGATACTCTGTACTGATAATGTGGGGGAGTATGTTAACAAAGATGTGCAGCAACTTTGTATTGATCCAGGTATATAGCTACAACACACAGTGCCATATACACCATAGCAGAATGGTGTCATGGAGAGGAGAAATAGATCATTAAAAGAGATGGCCAATTGTATGCTACAATCCAAATCATTAGCTCCTAAGCTATGGGCTGAAGCTTTTAATTGTGCAGCATACATTCAGAACTGCATTCCTTACAAAGCACTCAAAGGCACCACTCTATTTGAAAGTTGGACCGGTAAAAAACTGAAAGTGTCACACTTTCACATTTTTGGTTCATGAGCATGGGCTCACATTCCGACAGATAAGAGGAAGGATTTGGAGCCTCAAAGTGTTGAATTTATCTTTGTTGGATATCCTAATAGTGTTAAATGATATATATTGTTGTAATATCACACTAAAAAGTTCCTTGTAGCTCGAAGTGTGAAGTTTGAAAATAATGACTACATGATTTTTCAGTAGACCCTGGAACTGCTTGTTGCCAGTAATGAGGAGGAGTCTAAAACTTCTTCGAGCACTTTAGAGAAGCCATCAAAGAAGACTCTTGGGTCTGATTCAGAGGATGAGGAGTAGTTCATGGATGCACCAACTCAGCTGCCAACTTGGGTAGAGAAAACCCTATAAGATGCAGGTGAACTAGTCAATGATCCTGCAGATGCGAGAAGGACTAGATCATAGGTTTTTGGGGCTCCTCAAGCCTTAGATGCCACTGAACTATTGCTTCCCATACATTGCTATATGACACATGGTTCAGATCCATAGTCACACTCTGAGGCTACTGGAAACCTGCTTTGGGAGGCTGCCATGCATGAAGAGTACTCTACTCTCATGGAAAACAACACACGGGACTTGGTTCCACTTCTGAAAGGAAGAAAGCTTGTTCGATGCCGATGAATCTATTGAACAAATATTGTTATAGATGGTGAGATCAGAAAGTTCAAATCTCGACTTGTTGCAAAAGGATACTCACAGATATATGGCATAGACTACATAGAGACATTTGCACCTATTGCAAAAATGGACTCCATTCTACTAGTTTTAGCCATTGTTGCTTCTCACAGATGGGAAATTCACTACATGGATGTGAAGAGTGCATTTCTTCATGGAGACCTCAAGGAGGAGATATATATGGAGCAGCCACAGGATACATTTAGAACTCTTCACTCATTTGCAGATTAAAGAAATCTTTGTATGGCCTAAAACAGGCTCCCAGAGCCTAGTATGCAAAGATGGATTCTTTCCTACTTCCATTGGAGTCATTTGATGCAAATATGATCCAAATTTTCATTTGCTGCAACATGATGATTCCATTTTTATGATAGTACTTTATTTATATGATTTAATAATGACAAGGAACCTTACCTCAGCTATTGATTTGGCAAAATCAACATTCCACGATCGATTTTCCATGACAGGTTTGGGACTGTTGCACTACTTTCTTGGTCTTGAAGTTTCTCAATCTACTTCAGGGATCAAGTTGGCACAATCTAAGTATGCATCAGATCTACTTGTCTTCTTTCATATAACAGAATGAAAGCCAACAACATCTCCCTTTATTTTAGGGATCAGATTTGAGGATGCGGGTACTAGACCATTGGTGGACAGTACACTGTATTGATAGTTGGTTGGGAGTTTGTTGTATCTTACTCACACCCAACCTAATATATATTTTGCATTAGAAGTTTATTACCGATATATGTAGGAGCCCCATGAGCTTCACTGGAAAGTTGCAAAGAGAATCCTTAGATATGTGAGAGGTACTTCTAGTTTTGGTATCTTTTATGTTGCAAATTGCCCACTTTCACTGATTGGGCACTTAGATTCTGAATGGGTTGGCGATAGTATAGACTTCAAGTCCACCTATGGTTATGTTTTCAGCTTTGGTTCAGGGCCTTTTTCCTGGTCTAGCAAGAAGCAATCCATGAATGCTTTATCTATAGCCGAGGCAAATTATAGAGGTGGAGTGAATGCAACTACATAGGTTGTTTGGTTGCAGGGGCTTCTCTCTGAGTTTGGTATTCAATATCCACTTCCAACTGTCATGTTTTGTGATAATTAGGGGTCCATTCAGATATTGATTAATCGAGTTTGTAGGGAGATGACCAAGCACATCGAGATTCACATGCATTACATCCGCGAGCTGGTCCCTGACCATGTCATATCATTGCAGTACTACCCCACCGAGTAGTAGGTTGCAGACATCTTCACCAAGTCTTTCACTAAAAAGAAATTTCCAGAACTGAGAGCTATGCTTGGAGTGGTGGAGACAGCTAAGTAGGCCTTCTGGCCACTTAACCCTTTTTTCCTCTTTTTTTGGGGGAGGGGGGTTTCCCACGAGGTTTTCCCTCTTTCTTCATTTTATGAGGATCTTTTATTTATTGTATCTAACTACCTAACATGGCATCTTGTCCGGGACTCAATTTAGATAAGTGAGTTAGGATGAAGGGCGGTTGTTGGAATATAATCCTAACATCTACATTTATTTTTTAGCCTACGTATCCTTGACTTAGCCACATCCACTAAAAATCATGTTCACACTTGGTTTTTGATAAACTAGCTTGGTGGACCAACTTTCCCTTGTCTTTTTCCTTTAAAATCTTAATATTATGGAAATATTGGTCTAACCACTTTCCTAAACCATTTAGACATCTAAATGCATGTTCACACCTAACCACACCTCATCCACTTGAGTTATTTGAGGATCGGCACCCCACATGAAGTTTCCCCCTTAAATCAAGGGATTTGGGATCTTTTATTTATTGTATCTAAGTACCTAACATGGCATCTTGGCCGGGACTCAGTTTAGATGAGTGAGTTAGGATGAAGGGGGGTTGTTGGAATATAATCCTAACATCTACATTTATTTTTTAGCCTAAGTATCCTTGACTTAGCCACATCCACTAAAAATCATGTTCACACTTGGTTTTTGGTAAACTAGCTCAGTGGACCAACTTTCATTTGTCTTTTTCCTTTAAAATCTTAACATTATGGAAATATTGGTCTAACCACTTTCCTAAACCATTTAGACATCTAAATGCATGTTCACACCTAACCACACCTCATCCACTTGAGTTATTTGAGGATCGGCACCCCACATGAAGTTTCCCCCTTAAATCAAGGGACTTGGTCCCATGGACCATTTTAACATGTTTTAAAGTTGCATTCCTTGGGAAATGTGCCCCTCCTTATGCTTTCCTTGTGGCTGATAGTTCTATTTTAGGCCTCCCTTTGGCTTTTCTTAGCCTTTTCTAGATTTTTACTAGTTTTTTCCTAGTTTTCTAGATTTGGCAATTTCTATATAATCACCTCCCTTTGGGATTAGAGGCTTGGTTGTTCATTTATTACTATTGTTCATTAATTTAATACATTGATTTCATGGAGCAAATTCTTTCTCTCCTCTCTTGAATATCAGCAAACTACTTATGTTTAATTTAACTAGAATTCTAGATCTATCAGAGTTTTTGCAGGAATTCTACACACGAGTTAAGAACCTGTATTCTCTTGATGTTCAAGATGCATGCAAAGCCTTGAGGAGAAGGGAAAATGTTAGAAAATTGGTGGTTGATAGGGAGAGTAAATTACCTCTTAACGTGCAATCCCAGAAGAAGTCACAAACAATTGTGGAGGAGCCACAATTGGAGAAGTGGGCAGAGGGATCACATGTAGCCATACCTCCAAGTGTGAGATGGGGTGATGTGAAGTGATAGTTCCATGAAGGCTGAAATTGGGCAGGTTCCATTGAGAGGTTTTATCTCATGGATCATACCTCGCTATCGGAGCCCAAAGTACATAATAGCGGCAGGAATCAGTGGGATTGATGCAGTCAAAGGTCAAAGTGACAGAGGCTGGAGCAGTCAGATACTAAAGAGCGGAGAGAAGGATTGACAACAATGTAGAAAGGTAGAGTTGTCCAAAGTGCAAAGTTTTCATTCAATAGAGGCAATAGCAGTTAGAGAATTTGATGATAAATGCATCATACTAATTCAAGTTGGGTGTTTTTCTATTTTTGGAGTTGCTGGAGCAACAACATTAGAGAGAAGTGTTGCATGCAAAACATTCCAAAGGTTCAGGATCGAGATCAAGTTGAATTCCTTTCTTGTTGAGAGGGAGTGTTGAAAATAGCAACAAGAAATGATAAAAATAGAATCCAATATTTCAATTTTAATTTGTCCTTGAATTGAAATTGTGAATTAAAATCTAATTTAGTCTCACCAACTACCTGGAAATAATTAATTAATTCATTATGGGTTAATTAGTTGGAGAAATTCAAGTTATAAGTCTTTCTGAATTCATGCAACAATTATCCCTTAAATTAAGGAGATTATCCTTAATTAAGGAGATAAGATTGAGTTATATTTGAGTTGTAATTAGTTATCTCAGTTTACTGAGTTAAGTCCAGTTAAATTAGTTCCAAGTTGTTTGAGGAACTAATTATGAGTTATCAGTCAGTTGATGCATGCATGCACTCAACCAGTGTACTCTAGATAACTGAAGATTACTTCATCAGAAACTCATGCATGTTTATTATGAGAAAGATCTAGTTGAGCTAAATGTCAAGGATAGTGTACAATCAGTTGCATGTTTTCCTATAAAGGAAACTCATGCATGCAGTCAAGGTAAGGTTCCTCGAGGATTGCATAGTTCTGATAGTATGTTAGAGCAGTGTTACGTTGGGCGAAGGAGATCATCCCGGAGGTAATTTCACAAGGAAATAGAAGCTTAGATGGTAGAGGAGAAGGCCTGTGAGAAGCTTTGTTTTCCTGTGAGCATCCACGAGGATTGTACTGAGAGATGGCTAGTTGTGAGAGGTAAGGCTTTGTATAATTCTGATGTAATTCCACCTTGTATGATAATACAGATAGTGGGGTTTTTAGCTGAGGCTTTCCCTTGAGTGTTTTCTATGTTTCATGTGAATTGATTCTTCTTCTTATGGTTATATATGTTCAGGTCTAATTCAGCTCGATCTTTAAGCTTCTACAAGTTTGATAGTAGAAGTAGATTATGGTATTTTGCTTTGGTATATTGCATTATTGAGTTAATCTAATGTCATATTTTCTACATAGATATCAGAGGTAGATTTGTAGAGAATTTACAGGAAATTCTACATCATGCATGGCATATACATGTGGATTCTTGGTCATCATCTGTCATTGGCATGGAAGTTTTCCTAGATTGATAGTGGATTTGCTAGCCTTACCATTTCCTAGATAACCATGGTGATTGTGTGTTTACTTTCATTTCTTTGTTTTGGTTGGTTCTCATGTTCCTTTAGCTTTGGTTGAGTTATTAGTTACTAGAGCATTGGTTGGACAAACACTATAGAAGCCCTATAATGGTTTGGGTTGAGTTACTAATCCAGAAATCCTTGGTTGGAAAAATGCTCTAGAGCTTGGCAGTAGGAGTGGGTTGAGTTACTAGTCCTAGAAGTTGGGTTGGAACAAATGCTTTGGAGCTCTAGAAGGCTTGGGTAGAGACTGATATGATGATGGTGTTTTGATGTTCGACTGTGAGGTGGAATCATTGTTTGATGGGTTAAGGTAGATGGCCTCTAGAAGCCCTGGATGAGTTTTAATGGATGTGTTCTATGAGAGCCCACATTCATGCTTGGAATATGGCATGGGGGTGAATGATTGAAGAGAGATTTGGCTCAGCCATTCTATGGTTAGGTGGAATGTGGAAGTCCCATCCCAGGTTTGGATTTTGCATCATCAATAAGAGGTTATTTCTCCTTGTATTTCTATGAGCATTATACTGGATTATATGAGGTTCATATGGTGGCGAGTTCATTTGTCTTTTTGTCCCTATTATGTTGGTTATGTATATGTTTTATGACAACAACTATGTATGGATCTCATCTTGTTTCCACTTGTAAGTGAATGAATGAGGTATCTATGACCTAATGGATGGAATGGAAGTTAATGTGTTGAGGCATCAAAGATTCATAGAGAACTTGATATACGTATGAGACCCATATGCGCATATCTGTTATTTACACATGTAGTTTACACATTCATGATATGTTTGATGAAGTGCTTGTCATGGCTAGTAGGGGTCCAATGTGGGTATTAAACAAGTATTTTCTTTAACACAATCATTTCCATGTTATTTTACTATTATGAAGATATGTTTCAATTTTGGGTAGTGACCTGGGCTCTGGGCTTGAAAAAGTGGCTCAAATCTTGGGGACACTGGCATAACATTAACTAAATGAGACTTTGAATTCTACCAGGAAATCTTGTGAGAGTGTCTATGGGTTTCTGGACATTTCCATGGCTATATCACGAGAGAGACTGAGGATTAACTTGTCTAAAATCTTAGTGGGACCTAAGGGCAAGTTGTCTAAGGTGTTGGATTGGTTCCTGAGGGTCCTACAGCTGATGTTGAATGTCTGTATGATGTGTTTCCATTGGTTCCACTTCCTTCACATGACTTAGGAGTTCAAATCATATCATAGTAGCCTCTCATTGCATGTTTACCCCGACTGGCTAATTGCTTGGGTAGATGTGGGAGGAGGGTGTTACAAAGTGGTATCATAGCATGGTTCACTCCTCAAACTAGATGGTTGGTGTGTTGGTCATGCATTCATGTTGGTTTCATATGTGTTTCTTATACTTGTAGTCCATGTGCTTGTTGCATTTGCATTGTGTTGATCATGGTTGTAGTGACGTCGCCATGTGAAGGTTGAAGGTGTTGTTTTGGAGTACATCATCATGAGTGTATGGTTGTATATGAATTTTTTATGCACGTGAGTGTTCACATATTCTCAATTGCATGTGATGTGGTTGTTGCTGTCATGCATGAGCTCATGGTTTGTGTAGTTGATGTGGTCATGCATTGGTGATAGGAGCCTAGCTATAATGATGTGTATATGGTTTTGTGCTAATGTGTTATATGTCTATATGTAGTTGTTATGCATGTATGGCCTTGGTTATGGTTATGCATGAAATGTAGGTCAAACATGCCTTATGAAGTCATTGTATGCAATTTAGGTCATCATTATGCTATTGGTTGTTATGATGCTAATGAGTTGGTTGAGATAGAGAAAGAGATTTAGATCATCATAATGAGGTTGCAACATTAGAATTTGGGATAAGAGAAAATCGTCATATATGTTTGCATGTTGGGCATGTAGGTAAGCAAGTTAAGGATTGTTATATGAATTAGGTTTATGTACATGTATTTTAATGTTATGATTACATACATGATAGATGATAGTTGATTAGTATAGTCATAATCACATGCATCAAAGAGTCATGAAGGATAGTAACATGTGGTTGTATGCATTTATATTGTTTTTTTATGATAGTTAGCTTAATTATTAGGTTATATTTGTTGATGAGTATGTTATAGGTAAAATTCTTGTTTTTATATGATAGTTGGCTTGATGATTAGGTTATATTTGTTGATGAGTATGTTATAGGTTAATGTGTTGTTTTTATATCTTAATTAACTTGATGATTAACATTATTACATTAAGATCTTGATGATATATGTATCTTGCTAAATTGGATCAGCCTATGCACATGTTTAGGGTTATGACATTCAGATATGAGTCAACTTATTGTGACATTATGTTGTACTAATCTAGATTGATCGTACATATGTGACTGTTATGCATGAAAGACAAATGTTTATGAGCTTATGATGTGCACATATTAGATAGTGACTATTATGGATATCATTATCTTATTTATGCTTGAGTTGATATGTTGTGAAGTTATATCATGCTAATTAGATTGATCATGCAGACAAGATAGCCTCCCCTGAGATATATTAAGGTATGAGTTTGCTTATGTTGTATATTTGGTGCTTGATTATATCATCCATTTGGCATTCGAGTGTTTGGTGTCTATTACATCGTCTAGTTGATTTATTTAACATGGTATGTTTACAAGTTGTTTGAATGTTTGATTAATTGCATGATATGAGTATGTGTTGCATGAAGAAATGACCTTGTTTTAAGATGGTTGTACTAATACATATGTATTGAGACAGTTGATATATATGTGAGTGTAGTAGGTGATAGTTGTAGCACTATGTCTAGTGACTATGGATTAGGACATGATTGCTAGTCCTGGTAAAGGTTGATTCCAAATTGATAGATATTATTGCCTTGATATTTGGAACATGTAGTTGACATGTGTGAGACTTTGCAGGAAACATACTTTGTATTAGTATGACAAGGTATTAGTTGACATGTCTATATAACTAATAGTTGGGTGATGTGGAAATACATAATAAGACTCAACTGTAACAAGGTAAAAAGGTAAAATAAAGGAATTGGGAAATAATTCCTTGGCTATGTTTGTGAAACCCTAATTCTAGACAAATGAGTGCTTTGCATGTAGGAAGTCCTCTTAACCTTGATTTTGTTTGACATTATGTGGATATGTGCTAGATTCATGAACATGTACTTGACATGTAAATTAGTTAGTCTCTAGTTGCAGGTGGATCTATCAAAGAAACTGGAGTCCCTAGAGAGATAGTGTGGATGTGTTCAATTACAAGGCAATGAGCTTGACACAACAAGATAAGGTAACTGGTGTATTGTTATGTTTATTTATGCACTGACACTGATGTGTGTATGGTAGTGTGATGCAGGAAGTTGTATGGCAATAGAGATTGCCATGAAATCTTAAAGAAGGCTCGGGTTGAGCTTTCCTTGGAAGCACTAGGAACTGTGGGGATTGAGTCATGGTGTTTGTTGTCAGTCTTGTGCTTTTGGTCTTTCGTGATTTGTTGTTCTTGATTAGCAACTTTGTTTATGTCTAGTGTATGGTCATACCACTTTGTTTATGGAGTTGTGTTGTTATTGGTTCTCATGGTTTTCTTCTTATTTGTTTCTTGAGATTTCATTTTAAGTTTTGAGTCTCGGGAATTGGTTGATAAATAAAAAGTTTAATGGATCTCGGGGAGAGATGTGTGGTACTCGAAAGTTAATGTAAGATTTATATGAGGCTTGGTGCATGATTTAGTGCAACAAAAGTTAAGACTATGAAAATTGATAGGACTGGTTGGGTCCATTGTGGTAAATGGACAGCGATGGTACAAACATGAGAAATGTAACCAGAAAATGTAAATTTAATGGACCTAAGGTGTTGTATGGTTTGAGAAAGTTGGGAACGGTGGTTCTCAATGTTGAGCATGATGTGCACAAATAAGGAAATTATCTTAACCTAGACCTTACGTTGATATCTATTAATTATGTTATGATCGTGATTATGCTGAGTTTATATATGTATACATGTATGTATGTATGTCATTGTCTAATAGGATGATGATTGTTTTATGCTAATGATTATATATGTATGTATGTATGTATCTATGCTATTGTCTAACAAGGTTGTCAGGGATCATTCATGTGGAGGAATGATTTCTTATGCATGTGAATGGCATGAAGAGATTCTTGGTTCATGAGGAATCAAGTGGGAAGAGTAGCCTAACATATCTACAAGGTCAGTATCATATGGTTATGAGTTGATATTATGTGATTATAATATGTCTATTCTATGGATAGGTAAATCGAGGGATATATCAATGAAATGAAAGTAGTGTGGTCTGCAACATGCTGGGACAAGCATGGATATGACACTGGAAGTAAAGTTGCTTGGAAAAGGCAGTGTAGTTTTGGATGTGTGGTACTATTGTTGTGCATATGTTGTATATGTTGTACTTGTTGCATATGTGATGTTGTGCACATGCGGTGTTGTGTGTATATAGTGTGTATAGATGTTGTTTATGCAATGTTATGTACATGATGGTACATATAATGTTGTGTGAATATTGCATATAAGTGATGGACATAGATGGTGCTATGTATAGGTTGTATATGCAGTGTTGTGTACAGATGATCCTATGTACGTGTTGGATGTGTGGTGCTATGTACGTATGGTGTTGTGTGCATGATTGTATAGGTGGTGTTGTGTACATGTTTTACAAGTGGCAATGTGTGCAAGTAGTGTTGTGTACATGTTGTGCATGTGGAACATTGTACATGTAGTGTCATCTACATTTCATGCATGTGGTATTGTGTACAAGTTGTTCATGTGGCATGTTGTGCATGTGGCATTGTGTACATGTAGGGCGTGTACATTTTGTGCATGTGGTACTGTGTATATGTGGTATTGTGTACACATTGTACAGGTTGTACAGTGTATATGTGGCGTGTACATATGATGCTATGCACTTGTTGTGTAGGTGGTGCTTTGAACAGGTAATACTGTGTACTTGTTGTACATATGGTGTTGGTGTACATGTGGTATTGTGTGTGTGTCGTACATGTTGTGTTATGTAAATGCGGTACTATGTATGTGTATTTTGTAGTTTTGGTATCATGACATGCATACTCATTGTGTTGTACTCAGTGTAGTACATGTATTTCGTTGTGTTGTATGCCAAGTGTAGGTACATGTATTATGTGGCATTGCACATTGAGTATAGATGTTTGAGTTCTATTGTATATCGGGTGTATGTGTATGCATTTTATGGTGTCACCAATTGTGTGTAGGTGTATGTCTTATGATGTACATTGTGTACATATAAGTGTTGTGTTGTGTCCTACAATGGACGTAGGTGTATGTATTGTGTTGTGTTTTACACTGGGTGTATATGCATGTATTGCATGGTGTTGTATGTCATGCATGGTAGTATGGGCATGATGCACACTATGTGTAGGTGCACATGGTTGAGGAGAAGGTACTAAGTGTTTTCAGGTGTGGAAATTGATCCATTATGTGTAGAAAAGGAACAAAGGCTGAAGTAAGGATCGATGAAGGACAATTATTGGTATTATATTTTTGTTTTATTATGCATGTGATTTATGATTCTAGTTTATGGTTTCTAGTTACATGTGATTTGTGATTTTGATCTATGATCATTGTGTTTTGATCTAACCTGATGTGATATGTTTAGACATGATGATTTGATCAAAGATATTAGTTTGACTTGTTGTGACAGGAGGTAAACAGGATTGCAAATGTACCTTATTAATGAGTAACCAATGAGGTATGATTTGATGTTATTTCAATTAATTTTGAATCTAATGGAAATTATGTGCTTGGAACAGAAATGCATGAGCATGCTCAGTTGATTCGTCCAAACCAACTGCAAGAATTGGCAGCAACAATGAAAGAAATTGGAACATGCAATAGTATGTTGGTAAAGCATTCAGGGACAAGGCCATTGTGGGACATTGATACCAAATAGTCTCCATTGATTTTCATGAGCATGTTATGACCGTTATGATGGTTTTAAGGTAGGGATATGCCTTACTTTTTGTATCTTATTATGCGAGGAAGCCTTTCCAAGGGATGGATTGCCTAGAATGGGGGTCCCAATAGAACTTGCGAGGTGAGTGATTGAACAGAAGGGGTGAACAAATTTCTCGAGGGACTGTGTGGCAGAGAAGGGAAGGTCGCGGATACGTTTATTTTGGTCATTAGCATTATTAGATGGAATTAAGTGCAAATTTGGAGTGTGCTATGGAACAATGAGCTGGTAGCTGTTCACTGAGAGGACAAGTGGCACTGGATTATAGCACTAGACATTAGATGCAGATTTTACTTTGCAAATGATTCTGGACTTCCTAGGAAGGAGGTGAATCCCGGTATTACTTTGAGGGTGGAGATGTGAACCTCTCGATTCCCTTGTTGCGGATGCATGCATCATATCATTTTAATTGTTGGTTGAGAAAATGTGCATATGTGTATATATGTGTATTATTGTAAATACTATATCGAGATGCATTTATAAAGCTCCATAGATAGTACGGTTATTCTCTGGTTGATGCAAATGTGTATGTGTATATGTGGTTATTGTAAATATCGTAATGAGTATGTTATAAAGCTCTAGTAAATGGTACGTTTGTCATATTTTAGTAAGTGGTCATTATAAATATTGCAATGAGTTGTGTTATAAAGCTCCATGGGAAATATGTTTTATTTTCAGTAGTCTTGTTGGTTATAGGTGCCAATGGACACCGAGGATGGTGTTCCCCCAAGGGGGAGGGTTCTGTAACAACCTTGGTGAAAATATCATGTAAAAATATATAAATACCACGGATGATGGGACACGTATTCCAAGATGAATGGTGGGGGAAACATCCTAATGGGTGTTGACTTGGTTTATTATGGCTAAGGAAATTGTCAAAGAAAATGGCTAAGGATTTTGAAAGGAAAAATGGCATTTTTGGCACATTTGTTTATGAAAATAAAGGAAATTAGGAGAAAAGGAAGGTGAAATGTCACAGGTTTCATGTGAGGAGGAAAATGAAGGAAAATAATGGAAAATGAAGAAAAGAGAGGCCAAATTCATAAAGAAAGACTTTGAGGATCAGCTGGAAAGATCTTAGTTAGTATAAGCCTTTGGCTCAAGCTTTTGACAGGTTTTGGTGGAGCTCTCTTCCACTCTCTCTCTCTCTCACATATTCTTGGAGAGTTAGAGTTTTCTTGGAGCACTCTTGGTGGATGTGGCATACTTGGATTCTTGGAGAAAGAAATCAAATGAAGAGCAGGAAAGTGCAAGAAGGCATTAGGATCAACAACTACATCAGATTTTGTTGTAGGCACCGAGTTACATGTATGATTTTTTCACTAGTTTTGGCATGCGTGGCATATGCACGTGGATTCTTGTTCATGATTTGTCATTGGAATGGAGGTTTTCTTGGATTGACAATGGATTTCCTAGCCTTTCCATTTCCTAGATAGCCATGGTGATTATGGGTTTATTTTCATTGCTTTGTTTTGGTTGGTTCTCATGTTCCTTTAGCTTGGGTTGAGTTATTAGTTCCTGGAGCCTCGATTCGACAAACACTTTGGAATCCCCGTAATGGCTTGGTTTGAGTTAATAGTCCTAGAAGCCTTGGTTGAACAAATTCTCTAGAGACCATCAGCAGTAGTGGGTTGAGTTACTAGTCCTGGAAGCTGAGTTGTAACAAATGCTCTTGAGCCCTGGAAAGCTTAGGTAGAGACCGATCTGATGATGGTGTTGTGATGTTCGACTATGAGGTGGAATAAATGTTTCATGGGTTAAGGTGGATGGCCTTTGGAAGCCCTGGATGAGTTTTGAATTATGTGTTATATGAGATCCCACATTCATGCTTGGAATATGGGACAGGGGTGAATGACTAAAGAGAGATTTGGCTCATCCATTATATGGTTGGGTGGAACGTGGAAGTCCCATCCAAGTTTGGATTTTGCATCATTAATAAGAGGATATTTCTCCTTTTATTTCTATGAGAGTTATACTGGATTAAATGATTTTTATATGGAAGTTAGTTCGTTGGTATTTATGTCCCTATTATATTGGTTATGTATATGTTTTAAGACAATAACTATGTATTGATCTCATCATGGTTCTACTTGTAAGTGAATTAATAAGGTATCTATGGCCTAATGGATAGAATGGAAGTTAATGTGTTGAGGCATCAATGCTTCATAGCAAATCTCAGATAAGTATGAGACCCCTATGCTCAGATCTGGTATTTACACCTGTAGTTTACATATTCGTGATATGTTTGACAAAATGCTTGTCATGGCTAGTAGGGGTCAAGACAGGGTCTTAGATAAGTGTTTGCTTTAGTACTGTCATTTCCATGTTATTTTATGTTCTGAAGATATGGTTCAATTTTGGGTAGTGACCTGAGCTATGGGCCTGAAAAAGTGGCTCAAATAACGGGGACGTTGGCATAGCACTAACTAAATGAGTCTCTGGACATTAGCAAGAAAGCTTGTGAGAGTGACTTTGTGTTTCTTGACACTGTCATGCCTATAGCATGAGAGCAACTAAGGCTTAAGTTGTCTGAAAGCTCAGTGGGATCCAAGGGCAAGCTATCTAAAGTGTTGGATTGGTTCTTGTGGGTCTTGAAGCTGATTTTGAATGTTTGTATGGTGTGTTTTCATCAGTTCCACTTCCTTAACATGACTTAGGAGGTCAAATCATATCATAGTGGCCTCTTGTTGCATGTTTACCTCGGCTAGCCAATTTCTTGGGTAGATGTGGGAGGAGGGTGCTACAACAAGAAAACACTTCCTATCAAAGAAAAATACCTCTAGCCTATAGGTGATCTAAATCCTCAAACAATTCTAGATCTACTATTTTAGATGGGCTTCCAAATAAGTTCTTACTTAACGAAATCTCATCCCCACAAGTAGAGTTGTCCATAGAACGGTAGGGCAGAGAACCAACTACTTTCCATAGCTAGTCCTATAGGGTGTTTTCCTAAGATTGGTTGATACAATTACCTTTGTCCCATGGGAGTGGTCGAGTCTTGAGATTCTTTGTAGTCAACCAATGCAAAGGATTCCCTACCATGCGTTGGGTAAGCCTGAGGAGAACCACTCACACGATGACCTAACCTAACCCCATCTGAATTGGGTTTCTGATGCACTCCGGATTTGGACCGTGGGATGGTGAAGGAATTTACGCTCCCTAATATTTCAACTTATATGTCTCATTGAAACTGATTGATGGGTGTTATTGGAAGCCTATCCCACCGATCCTACACCTACACTATAAAGATTGTTTGGCCCTAGTGCCCAAGTGGGCTTAATCTATATATGTTTAGTTATTAGGGTGTAATGTTTTAAGTCTTGGCTTGGCGGTGTTAACCAAGCTTCACATTTTCTTAGGGTGTGAGTGTGTGAAAATAATGTGCCAAGCGGATGAGTTAATTGTGCAGGCTTTATGATACCATGTGCTGCTAAAAATAAAGTGTTGAAATACTATGAATAAATCTAAAAATGAAAGAAAATAAACAACCAATCAAGCACACAAAACCCCACCACAAGGATTACCAAGAAGCAAAGAAAGAGAGGGAAAAAAGTTACTCAAATACACATAAAAGGGCCTGCAATATCTAATGTCAAGGGACTGATATCTACGACCACTAATCTATTGTAAATGGTGTATAAAAACAACAAAAATCAGAGGTGAAAAATGCTGCAAAGGATAGGAGTGAAGCTCTAAAACCTAGGATTCTTAAGGGGATCCTAAGGGGGAAAAGGAAAACCCAAAATCTAAAGGGAGAAAAGGCAAACAAAACCTATCCAAAAGTGTTGAAAAGTAATCAATTAGACTGAAAATTAGTGGTTGAAAATGTTGAAACTCTAGACTCCTCACTTAACAAATCTCTTCCTAATAATGTGGAGGTATACTCTAAACCCTAGGGTTTTTTTCTTTACTCAAAGAGACAAATTAAGTGTATCTAGGCCTAGGAGAGACTAAAAACAGAGGTGAATTGCCCTACTTATTCTATAGAGAACACTCTCGGCAATTCTGAAAGAAAAAATAAATAAATTATGGAAAAACACCAAAACACAGGTACTAAACTAGAACAATGGAAAACATAGTTTCTTGGCCAAATAGTGCGCTCTGGAGTGCATATCAAGGGATGAAAAATGTGTTTTCTCCCAAGAGTCTCGATCAATAGATCTTGAACAAATTATGTCGTCTCCTACTTCGATGGTACCTATGACTCACGAAAAGAACTAGAAAACCACTAGAATCTGAAAATTTGACAAAAAATGAAATATTACTATAAATATAAATTGAGAGGCTAAAAGTAGTTGTAGAAAACCTTGAAATTTACTGAAACTTTAGTCACCCAAGAACATTTTCATTAAATCAGTGGAGTCATCGTTTGTTGACGACAAATGTAAATAAAGACTAGTGGAGTCATCATTTGTTAGTGTGAAATTTCTTGGAAGGTATACCAAAAACAATTCACTTAAGTCACTAGGTGACAAGTGACCCTAACAATAATTTTATGGTTACTTACAATTCAGATCTGCAATAAAAATGGAAATACCTACAATAAAAACATAGACAGACTATAATAGAAAGAAACAATCAATATATCCAATGCAATAACCCAAATGGAAAGACTTTAATTGAATAAATTATTTATTAATAACACCTAGTGAAGGAGGTCTACAAAACGGGTCTGTAAATCCCCTTGATGTCCCTTGATGTCCTTGATGCTTTAGTAATCGATCTTCTCTCTCAATATGTGAAAAAACCAAACAATGTGAAGAATTCAAATAGGAGTTCAAAATAAAAGAGATGATAATGGTGATGATGATAAGGATCATGGTGAAGAGTGGATGAAAGACCCTCCTATTTATAGCAAAGTATTGAGTTAATCTAAAAAATGGATAGTAATAAACTAATATTGACCAACTCAAGGTCTAATCACTAGGAATACTTTATTATATTTATTGGAGAGGGAAAAGATATTTAAAATGGTTAAATATCTTTATTAAGAAATAATTAACAAATAAAATGATGTATTAATTATTTTGCGAGGATCCAGAATGGTGTGAAATTGAAATAATTATTAAATAGTGATTTATTTAATTATTCCTATGGGATTTAGTCAAATGTGACCATGAATAGTTATTTAAACAATGAATTTAATAATTCTTCCTAGAGAAAATTTAATAAATAATGATTTATCTAATTATTCTCATGGCTTTTGTTATTTAAATTAGAAAATAATTTAATAAAAGTGGTTTACTAAATTATTTTCCATAGTGAAAGTGATTTTACTATGGTAAAATTAATTCTACATGGTGTATTTCGATCCGCCTAGTTAGAAATGGCTAGGTGATCATTTTTTGGTGATAACACTTATTTCAATAACCCAGACAATTCATCAATAACTGATATCATATACACTTAGCACTTTGATCTCCATCTCCTTATATAGCTTAGGCCTTAGCCAATATCTCAGGCCAATTTTGTAGTTATGCCGATGGTTTTCTTTGACAGGATCATTGTCACTCATTACTATGGGCCAATATCATGGTAAAGACCCCTAGTATTGAGAATATTATGGTGTGGAAACTGTACATGAATTTTTTTCACCAATCATGCATATGTACATGACTTTGCTTCACATAACCCATGTATATTTCCTCAAACTTCATCTTTATGATTCCTCTGTCTCTGAACTGATATTCCTTTGCCCAATATTTTTGTCACATTTGTACTGGCCTACATACTCATCCTCCTATAATCATGTTGACATTTGTATTAAATAGGTTTCCATCAAGAACAACACATTTGTCATAATGGCAACAGTAAGAATATCATTAATATCTTATTTGAACATTTTTTTACAAGAGTTTGTAAATAAGAATTTGGGAAATCATCATTGAGTTCCTCATTAAAATAGATAGAGAACTTTTCATGTATTTCCACATCCCTCCTAACCATGGTTTTGAAAGTAAGCATGCTTATTTTTGTTATTGACATAAGCTATTGCATTTCAAATTATGATTTTTTTGTAATGGTCATTTAAGTGCACTGAATAAACATTGCAAAAATGCAAATGTTGCAATCAAACAAACATGAAAATATGGAATATGAAAAAAAAAATAAAGTGGATTGAATCTTAGCAAATGAGACACTTTGACATTGTCAATGAGCCTAGTGTGCTTTTATCTTCAATTTCAAAGTTTTTTTTTTCTCTTTGGCTCCCATAACCTACCATCCTATCGCATGTTTAGGGGATTGGATCTTCCTTTGATGGCCCTCTACTTTGATAGTCCTAACATTGACTTTAGATGTGGATGTCTACATAGTTAGGTTAGAAAATGTACTATTTAACAGGGGGTTCTTATAAAAAAAAAAATGTTGATGGAGAAATAAATTATATGATTGATTGTAAAGTATTATATCTAATGTAAAATAGGATGAAATCTATATGATAAATAGTTTTTGTTAAAAACACAAGCATGTAAACAAAAAATTAGATAAATTATGGAATGCATATTATTCACAAAGACGTATATATTAATACATATAGCTAACCCTTGGTTTCATATTGATGGAGGTATCTTGGACTTTTATGATATTTCACATTCATCTACACAAGCCCTAGTAGATTAGGTGTCCAACATTCCCCCCTTAATTTGAATGGGTGTATATGAGTCCAAGAAGAGAGCTAAAATGTAAAACTATATGAAAAACAATGGTTGGATGTTCTCTTTGAAAAGGTGGTTTTTATGGAAGACCACAAAACAAAAGGTGTGGGAGAACTTGAGGTCTCTTCCAATGGTGCTTTAAGGCTAATCACAAATTCTAGAAATAAATCTTGATGTAGTCCTTGGAACTATTCTGAATAAGATAGAAGCTAAATTTTCTGCTAGTAGAAGTTATGTGGAAGTGCTCCCTGATGTTGGTTTGTAATTGACCATAAAATGATGTAACAAAAATTGAAGTCTTCTACCGGTGGTAGTTGAAGGCATGCCACCAACCAAAACATATTCTCATGGAGCATGACTCTTTCTCTAGCTACAACTCTGAATCTAGATATGGTTGACTATAGCTCTAGAATATGGCATGTAGCTTTGATTCAGGTTGTGGCTCAAGCTCACTTGATAAATCTTTGAATTTTTTATTTGACCATCAATTACCCCTTATCAAATACAAGGTGTGAAGATGAAGAAATATCATCTACAATAGGTGTTGATACTCGAGAATGAATTCTAAAGTATGCTTTAAATATCTTCTTGGTTGTTGAAGCCCATTTCCAAGAAGAAATCCACTGAATCTTCATTCATGTAGGAGGCTTATTTATGGAACATTTGTTTGAATCATGAGTGTGCTTACCATAATGTTCACAAGGGTGAAGATCAAAACATTGATATTTCATATGACCAACCCAATCACAATGTTGGCATCTACAAATTTATTGTGGTTGTGGAAGAGGAGTAGGATGTAGAATAGGTGAAGATGAACCATCTTGAAGAAACCCAACATTATGAAACTAGATTGGCTTAGAATAGTATGGAATATGAAAATACACATCCTTGTCATAGCCAAGACTAGATTTATTCCTATTGTTAACAACTTCTTCCTAAGTTCCGATGATCGACTAGGGAAGTGTACACTGAACCTCTGCATTTTCATGTAGATCTTCTCTTGAAGTGGCCGCTAGATTTGAATAAGGAGTGAGCTCACTAATTTAATCAATTTTTGGGTGTTGATGGGAGCCTATATCAAACTCAAAAACAAAGTTGTTCTGGACAAAAACCACTTCAAAATGATAACTCTTTTATTGTAGCTCATCTCGTTAGAGTCAAGATTCGAGTTGGAGAAAATTGATTTTGTCTTGTGGACCTTGTAAAAAGGTTTGAATAGATGTGAGAATGACTTTGTAAATCATGACTATATTGTTAAGAACACAACGTATTAGATTATTCAATAACTCTAATAACTCATTAATTCTAAACATTTTAACAATAATACAAACTTAGAAAATGAGATATCACATTTTGTTGAATCTTTTTCTTTTCCCAATATAGAATAGTTGATGGCCACATAAATTACTTTTCTCAGTTCTTAATAAGATTCTTCATAAGAATAATGACAATATTATAATGTAAAGAAAAAGCACAATCTGGCAGAGAAAATGATAATGCTTGAATTATCTTATTACAATTAGAACTAAAATATGCCCTTGTATTGAAATAGATTTGCTTGTAGGTAGGCCTTCAATAATATTATTTTTCCTAAAGACAACAACTTAGGTGTGATTATCACTCTAAGGATACCCAACACCAACTCTTATTAAAATATTCTTTGACATTCACGTCCAACATATATTGTTAATTTTTTTAGTTATAATTTGACCATGAACATTCTCATTAAGACTAGTAAGTGTCTCCTTCCTTTCTAACAGCATGCAAGCTAGAATCCATATCAACATTGCTTCCATAACTTAGCACTAGCTCATACAAATTCGATTGCTACAATTTCCAAAATTCTAGCAAAGTTTTCAAGAATACCTTTCTTCTTTCATTAAAGACTGCCAAACTAAGATATAAGGTTTTCAAGCTATGTTGTTTTTTATAGTTTTAACTATATTTGGGAGTTTAATAAGTGCTAAGAAATAGTTGTAAACAAATTTTATATGTACTGAAGATCACAAAAGAAAAAGAGCTCTTTCTTTTTTGTAATTCTAAAAACTCAAAATTTCTAGTGAGAACAAGCACCTGGATCCAATTTGGAAAGAAAAACAATTCCATTATTAGTTTGTTGTTTTTTAAAAATTGATTTCAATATATTTTTTAGTGCATCTACTTGCTATAAGATTTTTGGTTTATTCAATAAATTGTCTTTTATGGTGAAATGTATGATTTTATTTCTTGTATCTTTTTCAATTAAGTCATCACTTTAACTTGATAGTGCCATGGAGCTCATAAACATGTTTCAAATTCCTTTAACTTTGCTTGACTTGAATCCATGGACACAAAGTTATGGCCATTCAATTCTTATGTAATGGTTCATTCATATCCTTTCTTTTAAATATCCATCTTATATTTATTTTCATTTTTCTCACATGCTTAATTATTTAATTCATTGTAACAATGTATTTATACATGATCCATATTGGATCATTATATTGTTTTTCATCCATCTTGATGCATTCGAAGTGGAAAAGGTGGAGGAACTAGCTCAAGGGACCATTTTTACTAGTAGGACCCAGTTTGGTGGATCTGGGTCTAAAAACATCTGGTAGCATTTTGAGGCATAAAATGACATTTTTTTTTTTGGGGGGGGGGGGGTGGGAATTGGCCTCTTTAGCGCAATACCCTTTTATGTTTTTCTACACACAATGATATTCCCAATGGTGCAAGAAGCACATCAATCACAGATCGTATGCAAAAGTTATGTCACTCAGAAGTTGACCCTCTTGTTTTCACACTTGTAGTTTAGGAGGATGTCACGTCAACCCCCATTATTCATGGAAAATGGGCTAGTCACATGTTTGTGGTAAAATACTCTATAATAATCTATATTGTAACTCTAGTTAAGAGTTGATTTAGTCAAATTTAACCATTAGTAGGCTATCAGGTTGTGTTATAATTGGGCCACGAGGAGGAGGAGGCATTCCATTCTTTCGAAAGCATTTTATTCCATAGTTGAGAAAAGATAGCCAAGAGAGATAAGAGGTAGAGAAAATAGAGAGGATATGTGCACTTTAGGATCCCATGGGCCACATGCATTACTTCATTGTATGAGCAACCTTATTTTCTAGACAGAGAAAGAGAGAAAAGCAACCTCACCTTCCAGCTGGGTTTTCTCTTGAAAGGGTTTCCCAAATCATATCTTGTGTCTTATGTGTGTGTGTGAGCTTATTTTTCATTCTTTATTTTTCTACATAATTTCCATATGCATGCATGCACTAATTACAATTAAATTTATAGATCTAGAAGTTTAATAAAACTGTAAGAGTGTAAAAATTCAGAATTTTAATATATCATTATCAGATATGTTGTGGTGAATTGTCTAGTAGAATATCCATGGTAGTTTATGGATCAATACACATGTTAATTTAGTTATTAAGGTAGTATTTTTGGGAAAATGTAACTAGGTTCGGTCTTCATTAATGTATTTGAGTCATTTTGTAATGTACTTGTCAAAAGAATAAAGAAAATAATAATTATTATTATTGTTGTGACTTATTAAAGCATGGGTTTCATGCTTGGGTCACTATATTTTAGGTCAAAGTCCCCATTGAGGACTTCTCGGATTTATTCTGAGTCAATAAAGTCATTTTACTTTAAATAGACCCTTCTTGGGCTTTCAAATCATGTAAAAAGGTCATGTATTGAGTCAAATATAATTTATGTATCCTCCACACCAAGTTGGCCTAGAAGAGATCAAGTCAGTCTAAGAACACTAATTTGACATCACATGGAGCCTATAAATACAAGCAAATCGAATTCACTTGGAACAAACTCTCTCACAATAAGTTCGATATCTCTTTTAGGTGGGAAAATTGCGAAGTCTGAAGCCGGGAAGCCAAAAGAAGTGTGAGTTGGGTGGAGTCTAAGGAGAAGAATAAAATCAAAGTTTCGGAGTCTCTCTCTCTCTATTTCATTCCACAGATTGGGAGATCGAAGTCTTCAAAGTTTCACTATTGCTAGAAGTTACTGCCTAGTCGAAGTTGCTGGAAAGGGGTCGAAATTCTGGGAAGATGACTTGGTGTGGAGGGAAGGTTTGGAATTTGTCTAGGTTGAAGAGTCTCAGAGAATACTATTGAAAGGAATAATTTCTTGATTGGGTTTTCCCCTCGAGGTGTATTTTTCCCTGGCATAGTGCCTACATATGTTGTTGATTGTTTTATGTGTTGCTGCTTTAGTAATTTATTGATGAAATAAAATAAAGAAGATATAAATAATTGTAATAAAAAGAAACATCACAAGTAATTATCAAGAATAAGAAAATATTTCTTCCTTTCTGATTTTCTAACATGGTATCGGAGCTTTGGTGAAGAAACAAGAAAATGGCAGTCTCAAGCACTTGATCAAGGAACCATTCAAAGGATTATCTCAAGGAAGAAATCTACTGTATTCAAGGAAGATGTCTAACACAATAAAGAGAGAGAAAAAACTTGAAAGGGACTCAAACTATAGGTCCTTGAATAAGAGGATTGACCTCATCCTTGAAAAGAACAAGGTACTAGACTTTGTCAAAGGAAAAGTAAATAAGCCTACAGAGGATTCTCGTGATGCTGACAAAGTGATATTCAGGGAACTAGAATTGGTGGCCATGACTCTAATGGTAGAAGGAATAAAGGAAAACCTTGTCCCATTCATAGCTAACATTGATCATGCTTAGGAAATGTATGAAGCCTTATCAAAGTTATTTACTATTAAGAACATTGGTCAAGTAGAAAGTTTGAAGAATGAGCTAAGGACCACGAAGATGACTAAAGAAGACCTAGTGGAATCCTTATTTATTAAGATAGCGACAATCAAGGATGATCGTTTGGCCATTGATGAAAGTATTCCAGACAAAGAATTCATGATCATTTCTCTATTAGGATTTCCACCTACTTGGGTTGCATTTGTTGTAGGACTTAACAATTGGAAGGTATATCCCACCCATGAAGAACTATGGATTTTCTGTAGTCATGAAAAATTAAGGATATCATTAGTTACCAATCCTGAAGGAGTGTCGAATTCCTACATTGCTCAACATAAAGGAAAGAAATCGAAAGGACCAAGGAATAAAGTTGACATTTCTAAGGTAGAATGCTATCAATGTCATAAGAAGGGCCACTATAGGAGTGCTTTTCCAAACAATCCAAGGAACAAGAAGAGAGAAAGAGATCAAGCCAACATTGTTGAAGAAGGAGACCGAAAGAAAGTCAAGCCCAAAGAATCTGACATTAGGGACTTATACCGCTAAGTCCTTTTCTTGAGCTTTAGATATCTTGTTTTATATTTTTCATGTTTTAGAATTTGTAGGCTTTTAACATATTTTTGGAAAATACATTTTTGTTGTTTTTATAAGTTTGTAGGTATCCCTCAATATTTGGAGGGAGCCCCCAACAACTCCCAAAGCTAAGTATCTCATTTCATTTTAGTTTTTGGTTTCATGTACTCATTCAATTTTGATTATATTAAATACTAATCATCATTCTCCCTCTATTATCTTGTTTAGGAAGAGATCTACTATATCCTCAAGGAGTATAGAAGGAAGCCACCCAAGATAAGGTTTGTCAAGAATTAAAGGTATGCCTTAACTACAAAAACATTGACTTATTTAGTAAATGTCTATTCATTTTACAATATTTTGCTAACATTGCTGACATGTCTAGCTATATTGAATCATATTGATTCCTATTTTGGGTGATTCATCACATGATAAATCTACTCCACTCCTACTCTTAACTAATTTTATAGAACCATAGATAGGTTCTTGTAAAACCCTAACCTAATGGTATGTTAGTGTGAATGTCTGAAACCCTAAACTTCTTACGGATATTGTGAAATTCCATTTGAAGTTTTGTTAATAATATCATGTTTAGGATTTTGGTATGATTAGGGAAACCTAACTTGTTAAGATTTAATGGTAAGGTTTTCTATGTTCCTATATTGAAACCCTAACTCATTAAGGTTTGGTGGAATGGGTAAGTAAGCCCTTTATAATGTCTTAGAAATTATTTCCTTGATATGTGTGTGTTTGTCTGATCAAACCCTAATCTAATCAAGTTTGTTGTATGTCTAACTCTTATTTGATATTTTTTGAAGTTGGGTTTGACTAACACATGATATGAAATTCCTTTGCATGAAACTCTATATATTTGTGTGTGTGTGTGTGTCCATTTGGTCGAAAGCCTAGCCTCGTCTAGGTCAAAATATGTCTAATCTATTAATGTTGTGAGACATATGATATGCTTATGTATGATTATGAGTTCCTAGATATGTGTGTTGACCTAGTTATTGATGGTCCTTGTCTAAGATTCTAGGATGATGATATTTCGAAATCTAGGGTTTTGCAACTAAACCCAAGTAGGAATTAAATTCCCTAATATGTTTGATATAACTATCTGAGATCTATTTATATAACTATTGTTGAGATTGTGAAAATGAAATTATAGGGTTATGGAGTTGAACCTTAGTAGAAGAAAAATCTCTAATGACAATGTGATGATTTGAGATTTGTGTAATATCTTTGAAATGTGAGCTTTATTTGAGATTGATGGTTGATTCAAAATATAAGGTTTGCAACTAACCCTAGTGGAAGCTAGTCATGTTAATGACTAAGCTGTTATTGAATTTGATTGATTCTTTTCTATGAAATCTAGGATTTGTAAGAAACCCTGGTGGAAAGTATAACATATGTTTTGAAAATTTTCTAAAGATATCTATATTATTTCTAGGGTTTTCTATATTTTTTATTAGGGCATGTCATACCTTTGAAAGAAAAATTGAGACCCTAGATAGAATGAAAAGTTGTTATGAAATAGTCTAGGGTTTATGAAAAAGTCCCTACAAAGATGTTAAAGAGTATATATGTCTCTTGTTTATAAGTAAGTTTGGGTATCTGATGTATGTAAGGTTGAAATGCTTCCATAATTCTGATATGGCTAACTTCATGCTTCTATATATTTGGTTGTACTTTCTATCTAAGTTGTGTAGGTACACATTCTTCAATATGGTGAAGATGCTCATTGATGTGATAAGCATGATGAGGATGATGGTAACTATGATGAAATGGTTGGAAGACACGAAATATTCGCCCATAAAGAAAAGAATAAGATGATATCCCTGAGTTAAGAGGGATCCTAGATAGAAGAAATCTCCCTGAGTTAACAGGGAGTCTGGATAAAGGAAATCTCCCTAATTGAGATGGAGGGCATAACTTGGTTTTGATTAAAGAATTAATTTCATAGGATATGTTGTTGCATGAGAAGTAGGAAAGGAAAGTGAATGATCAAGGAATCTTTGTAATATACTCCATTGATAGTCCTACTATGAAAAGTTGAGAAGCAACATCAAGTTGTTTGAAAGGCCTTGGAGGTTTTCATTTGATTTTATACATGTAAAAATATTATTGATTGGTGTTGTGTTTGTACAGGTGAATCTCTCGAAGGTGTTTATATCCCGTTAGTTACAAATAATTTCGATTGGAAGAGATTGGTTATCCTTGATCTTCTGGATCAATGTGTGCTGAGGATTTGTGAGTGAAAAATTACCTGCGAAGACATCTGGTTGACACTTTGTGTTGATGTCTAGGTCTCGAAGGTTAAAAGGTGGTGTTGGTTATTGAGCTCTTTTTTGGATATAAACTTAGATTTTTGTGTTAATGGTTAGCAAGTAAGATCAATGGTACCTAGAAGGGATGAAATCTTGAGTCCATCTTAGTCCCACCTAGATAGATTTCCTTGGTCAAGAATCTAGTCCATGGCATTAGAGTGCCTAAATTATTGAGAGAACACTTGGATAGATTGACCTGGTCAGGAATCTAGTCCATGGTATTTCAAAGTCTAAATTTCTTCATGGTTCATATAGCTTGAGATCTTCCATTGTATTTGTACATTATGAATACCTCTCTAGTTAAGAGGGAGCATTGGAAAATGTAACTACCTTCGGTATTCATTAATGTACTTGAGTCATCATCTAATGTACTTGTCAAAAGAATAAGAAAATAATAATAATTATTATTATTGTGACTTATTAAAGCATGGATTTCATGATTGGGTCACCATAATTTAGGTCAAAGTCCCCATTGTGGACTTCTACGATTTATTCTAAGTCAATAGAGTCATTGTACTTTTAAAGAGAGCCTTATTGGGCTTCCAAATAATGTAAAAAGGTTATGTATTATGTAAGATATAATTTATGCATCCTCGACACCAATTCAGCCTAGAAGAGATCAAGTCAGCCTAAGGAGACTAATTAGACCTCACATGTAGCCTATAAATACAAGAAAATCAAATTCATTTGGAACACACTCTCTCATAAGAAGTTTGATATCTATTGTAGCTGGGAAAATTGAGAAGTCTGAAGTTAGGAAGCCAAAAGAAGTGTGATTTGGGTGGAGTCTAAGGAGAAGAAGAAAATTGAAACTTTGGTGCCTCTCTCTCTTTGTTTCATGACTTAGATTGGGAGATCAAATTATCCCAAGTTTCACAGTTGCTAGAAGTTGTCTGCTGTCAGAAGCTATTGCCTAGTCAAAGTTGTTGGAAAGGGGTCAAAATTCTGGGATGTTGACTTTGTGTGGAGAGAAGGTCTAGTCTTTGTCTAGGGTGAAGAGTCTCAAAGAATACTATTGAAAGGAAGAATTTCTTGACTGGGTTTTCCCCTCAAGGGGGGTTTTCCCTAGCATAGTGCCTGCATTTGGTGTCGATTGTTTTATGCATTACTGCTTTGGTAATTGCTTGATGAACTAATAGAAAGAAGACACAAAGAATTGTAATAGCAAGAAACATCACAAGTAATTATCAAGAATCAGAAAATATTTCTGCCTTTCTTATTTTCTAACAATGATTTTTATATTATTATCGTATCGTGTTTATTATTCAAAATATTTTATTAGAGGAAATTATTACCATCTTCCTTGAAACATTTTCAACCCCTTCCCCAAAACATTTATTATTTTATTAATTATTATGGAGTAAAACCATCTAACCATTTATCCAAAATATTTAGTATTTTATATTGAGCCCCACTTATGAGGAAGTACGCAGAACTTTCCTTGTAACAATACCCAAGTTGTGCCTCTTCAATCCCACAAAATCAGTATAGTGTGGATGTTGAGAAAACTTTCCACAAACCTTATTCCTACATGGTATAATTCATTCCATTTAGTACATAACCTATCATTCCATAGAGAATATCGAAAATGTGTGTCCCAAGATCATTTTATTATTTTCTAAGGTCTCTTTAATAATATTCATTACATTTTTGTTAGAGGATTTAGCCTATCCATTTCCTTGAGTGTGAAATTTTTCAATATTATATTATTATTTTTATAGAAATATATCATGTGGAAGACTTGGAAGCTTTGGAATTGCTAATGAATCCACTGCGAATTGATCCTCAATTAAAACCTTTTAGTGTATAAAGAATAATTTCACTAAATGTCTTATCCCAAATGCTTGTTTTATCTATAAAAAAATTGAAAACATTTTTTAACCAATTTTGAGCTTTTAAAGTATCTTATTTGTAAGATTTTGTTTCAAAACATACAATTTTGATTTTTGAATAGATATTATCTAAAGATGAAAATATATAAACTTCAACCTATTATATGTGTTTGTTAATGAACTAGACCTTTTTTGTTGTTTTGTTTTTAATCATATATTCTTTGTTAGTTTATGATGATTCTCCATAAAAGAAAAAGAAATTAGTTGTGAAAGAGTGTTGTTTCAATAACAAGCATATGATTGAATCCTTGCCTGAACATTTGCTTTCCAAGAGTTTATAAGTAATACTTTGTGGAATCATGATTGAGTGCCTCAATGAAATTAGAAAGACATACTCATGTATTGCTAGATCATTTTGGCCTACTTCTAGCCACTTTTTTGAAAATAAGAATGCTTGATTTTGTGTTGGTATAATTTGGTGCATTGCAAGTTAGATTCATTTGTAATGGTCATTTAAGCACAACTAGTAAACATTGGAAAAGTACAAAAAAAACAATCAGGGAAACATGCAAATATAGAATATTTATTATTATTATTATTATTATTTTAAATGAGTCATAACTTTCAAGGTAGAACATTTTGACATTGTTAATGAGTTTAGTCTACTTTTATCTTCATTTTTATAATTTTTTTCTCACTAATTTCCATATGCTACTAGTTTTTCACTTGTCTAGGGGACAATATCTTTCTCATCATCCCTTTGCTTTGGTAGTCAAAACATTGACTTTGAATGTAGCTAGATATATAGTCATAATAAAAAAAATATACTATTTGACAACATGTACTTATAGAAAAAAGTGGTTGATTTGGAAATAAGTTTTGTAACTAGTTTTGAAATGTAATTAAAATAGAACAAAATCTAGAAGATAAGGAGTTATGATTGTATTTGAGAAGTTAAAAGTGCCAAGAAATAGTTATAAACTAATGTTGTATATACTAAAGGAAACAGGATAATTTTTTTTTCTCTTTTATGTAATTTTGCAAATGATCTCTAAACTTTTTAATAAGAAGAAAAACCTGTTATGAGGAGGGTGTGGGAGCTATGGGAATGAATTTTAACTTAAGTTCATTATTAACTATGACTAGATATAGATACACATCGATAATTATCCTTAGATGTCATGAAGTACTAGGGTGACCCAGAGTTTCACTTACTATTTGGATGTGCCTAGGGCATAGGTGGCCTGTCCAATTATATTTGATAGATTATATATCTAGAGTTTGTTAATAAATGATACTAACTATGTACTAGATGTATTTGTAGAAATTTTACCAATGAGATTGGCTAGGCATGGCTAACACTGTGGGTGAGTCGAGTGAGATGATCCAGGGCCATCGGGACCAAAACAAAGAGTTAACATAAAAACAATAGGGAAATGAGATATGAAGACATGAGATAATAGATGTGCTAATTGTTGGGAGGGTATGAGAGTACATATGACATGAGCTAAGATGATACTTATGTAGGAAATCACATAAGAGCATCACTTGGGTGGCACCCTCTTTTAAGGAAAGTAGTGATGGACCACTAGTGTGTCCAAGGCTTATCCACGAGGGAATGTTACCATTTGAGCATGACCCTCCATTCAATGGAGATGGCATGAATGAGTATATATATTAGTAGTAGGCCCCCACTTTTATTTATATAAAGCATGTTATGAATGTGTCCTAGATTTAAGGTTATGAACTTGATAGTAAACTATGTTTGGTGTATGCATGGATGCATGGATATATACATGTACCATGGATGTAATTTTTGAAATTCAAATGTGGATAAAAAAAATAATGTAGTCATTAATTGAAATTAGGTTTATGTGATCCATATTATCAAAATTAAGAAAACTTTCGGTAAAAATCACAACTTCAGAGTTTTGTCAATGCATTTCAAACCATCCAGCGTGGTTCATTGTTAGGACAAGATGAAAAACAATATCTTGACATGAAGTTAAATATATGAAGAGAAAAATTTTTATCCGAATAATATTATTAATAAAAAATAATTTCATATAAAGTTTTAATTACAATTATAATTCATGGTGGATTATTTATGAATGAAAATATAATTTCCTTTTATGTAAGCATGTTCCAAATACCAATCTAGAATATTATCTACTTGGACTTTCAAAGGTTTAATTGTGAGTCCTTTGGGGGAAACAATCAAAACCAATAATTTCCTAGTTGAAATGCAAAATACACACATGAGGGGGTTCAATCATACTTTGTACTAATGACATGTTTGGAACATTATCTGAAGGTCGTCTAAGTGTTGGGATTGCTTCTTAGTCTAGGAAATGAGGTCATTCAGATAATCCAAGATGTTGTGGGATAGATCATGAAGTAAATACATCATGGCTTGTTGGGATGTACACTCAACATGTAGAGTTTCCTTCAAGCCCTGCTTTAGCCCATTGTCTTGTGGAATCATATCCCCTCTTGACTCTTTTCTTCTCTAGATGCAATGGATGATGTATTTTATTTTTATAAATTTCAACATAAAATATTTACATATTACATCACTTGACCCTTTTATATTCATCATATATAAAATTATACATTTTTAACCCAAGGATCAAAACTAGGGTGTTATATTTTGGTACAACTTGTTTTTGCATTGTCCCAAATGCACATCACCATACACATGGACATGTACATCACAATACTTAATAGTTTCATATCTTAATGACTCCTACAACAATTATGATTAGAAAACCATCATTCCCCTTATCTTGCATAACCCAAGAGATAGTACCCCCATTCTCTACATTATAGTTCCTCAAAATATCCTACTTCTCTTCCAAGGCTCTAGAATAGGCTAAAACAAAGTCTCATAGCAATGGATCTGGGCACTTTAGGTACTATAATGGAGTCTTTATAGATTTATATAAAAATGTGCATTTATATTTCCTTAAAATTTGCAAAAATCTATTGATACTCCTGTTGCATGGCCTCCTCATGCTCCCACACAATGTCTTTAGGATCATAACAAGTCCAATAGACCTTTACCAAGTTGATGGTTGGGTTCCTAAGCACCTTTAATTTTCAATATAGGATGTGGAGTGGCTCCACTTGATAGTCCCCATCATGGTACACTTTGATCATAGTACAATCAATCACATGTTTAGGATTAGGCACATACATTTTTAGTAAATACAAATGAAATAGGTTATGAATACACATCAATGTAGGAAATAAAATCATATTTTAAACTATGCCTATCCTATGTAATATTTCACTTGACCCATAATATCTTACTACATATTTTGAGAAACTTTCCAATTTATCAATTTCTTTCTTGTCTTTACCTGTAGAAGTACATGATTTTTGACTCAGAAATACCTATATATTCTACCTTTGTCTACATAAATTTTCTTCCTATCCTATGAAAACTTTAAATTTTTATTTACCTTTACTATATGCTCTTCCATATCTTTGAGAATGTTTTTTCTCAATATTAGCTTCAATTGCTAGATTGTCCTAGGTCATTAGTGTGTTCTATTTTTATTATGCAAGCCCTCAAATGGGATCATCTTGAATGATGCATTTATTATATGAAACCTTAAATGAATGCAAATTCATCCCACCTAGAAGGCTTATTCATTACATACATTCTCAACATACCTTCAATTATTTAGTTCACCCTCTCTATTTCCTCATGTAAATAAATTGATGTATTTTTCTAAAACTCATATTTATTCCAAATAGTTTAAAAAAAACTTTCTAAAAATTGGAAGTGAACTTGGCATATTTGTTGGAGACAATTGGTTTAGGCACACCATGTATATTGGTGATATATTTAATATAAATCTTTACAATGTTGGCTTCCTTACAAGACACATTGAGGAGAATAAAATGTGATTGCTTTGTGAGATTATCCACCACTAACATGATGGAATCAATTTATCTTGTTGTTGTTGGAAACTTTCTAATGAAATCTATTGTAATAGTCTCCTTCTTCCACTCAAGAATGGGAAATGGATATAACAATATTGATGGATGTTTATGCTCAACCATTACCTTCTAACATTTATGCATTTTGCTATATAATTGACCACATATTTCTTCCTACTAGAAAAAAAATAATGGCCTCTTATGGTTGCAATTATCTTCTAGTGCCCTGGATATCTTGTGATGCAGGAGCATCTAGTCCGGGCCAGCAATGTGACGGGGTGGTCACATGTTGTGGCTAATGCAAGACTTGAGGAAGACTTAGTTGCTAAATTTGTGTTAATTTCAATAAGGGCAAGTAGTTAAAAGTGGTCTAGTTTGTTTGAATAAAGATAAAGATTGAATTATAAATGTATAACTAATTCCTTCATGTGTGGAAAGAAGTTGTTAGGTATGACTTATGTATAACTTCTTTTTGGGAGAGGCAGCAGGAGAGAGATAGATCGAGTGAGGGGAGGTCCGACATATAGAGAGGGCCAGGGCAGAGCATACCCATCCTTGTATGGTCAGGCCGTTGTATGGTGACAGTGATATGCTAATAAAGATTTTGCATGTGAAACCTGTAATAGTTCAGCGATTCTGTGACTCGATCTCCCCATGGCCAGTCGGACAAGTGTGTAAATGTCTGCTCAGAAATTTCTGTGTGATTTATGTGATGATCAGTAAATGATCAATGAATTTATGAAATTTTGTTAATAAATTCATGTGCAATCCCTATTTCTGGCATAGAGTTCATTGTGATTGATATGAAGAAAGTTTTGCATGTTGTATCAGATGAACTTGTCATAGATTAGATTCAACGCTAGTAATGAATTGTTAGTGTCATTGATATGAATCAAGTTTCGTAAGCTGTATTAGAGGACTCTATCATAAGTTAAAACCAAAGTCAAATATTTCTTATTTGGATTGTTTTCCAGTGTTTTTTGTTTTATTTTTCTGGAACCATGGTTGATGGGCAAAGGAGCCACATGAAGTTAGGAGAGGCACTGAACTAGTAGCAGCAACCCAAGCCAGGAAGGAGGCTATGACTATGGCAGAGGTCAGTTTCCTCCCAATAAGCTCATATCTCATGTTTTTTGGTTAAAATTCAAGAGTGCTCGATTGAATCCTCTACGCGCTTTCGTTTCCAATCTGGAAAAAAAGCCAGGGACTTTGTAAAGGGTTTCGTAGGGTTTTTCATCCACGGGAATCGAAATGGCATTCAACAGAAGAATGTCATTGCTAAGTTCTAGGAGAAGAACTTCAGGCGTAGCAGCAAGCTGAGGAGTTGAATGAAAGAACAGAGGAATGGAAAGGATGAGGCAAAGTCGTGGGAGGACGTATCGCCAAGCGAAGACGAAGAAATGGAATCGACCATGGAAACTGCGGATTTGAAAAATCATGGATCGGATATGTAGGAGACTCGATCCCGTGTCTAATAGGCAGTAAATGTTTGAACTCTAGCCAATTGATCTGTGAGTATTCTGTTGGATTTGTGGTTTCATTTCCAAATCAGTTGCGAAGGGCAGTACTAACAGAGAACAAGAAGCGAGTGCGGAGATATGTCTTTCATAGTGATTGGATCAGTGGGAAGTGTTGCGCGATCATGTTGAGAAGACTGTGAGAAGGCTTAGATATGCTTGAAGAATGATTTTATTGGGGGAATGAGACCATGGTTGAGATTTTGGTTCACCCCAGAATCTCGTCGCCATCATCTTGCATATAGCACATGATGCATATTTTTTAGGACCAAATTTCTCAACTCTTCAGAATTAGTAACATAGGATTTGTTCTTGTACAAGAGGATCCCATCCTCTTATAACCTGGGATATTTAAATTTCAGTTGCATATTATCTTATTGCATGTTTTTCTTGACTTGTAAATAATGTTTTATATGCTACTATAGCTTCCAAAATTATACTTTTTAAATTTAAACTATACATTCTAATGGTTGTAACATACATATCTTGCACCCTCATATTGAGAGTATCAAGACTTTATTTTATTTTTCCTTAATGTGCCTTATATCAAAGTCATATCCGCTAAGAAATTTTTTCCATTTAACTTTCTTGGCATTTACAATTGAGTTCCAAAATAAATCTTTTAGACCACAATAGTATATCATCAACTTGGATATTCTACCCATGAGATAATGCCTCCACACTTTTAGTACGTGAATAATAGTTGTAAGATTCAAGTCATGGGTAGCATAATTCCTTTCATTCTCTTTAAGCTTCCTTGATTTATAAGAAATGGCATGCCCATTTGGGGTAAGGAGTTCACAAATTCCTTATTTACATGCATCTATGCACACAACATAATCCTCCTCTAGATCAACAATATATAAAACAGATGCATCAGTTAATATTTTTGTAACTGATGGAAGACCTCTTCACACTCAACAGTCCATTCAAATTGTATTCATTTCTTTTTTAATGATGTGATTAGTAACTAACTATACCCATAAATGATATCACCTCTAATATTATTTAGTGCTAAACAACCTTTAATTGATTCACTCTTTTTTGGATCCACTTCTATGCCCTCATTTGAGGCATTGTGGCCCATGGAATTTTCTTTGTTAGAAATTGCATTTGCTTGAATTGGCACACAATTGGTTCACTCTCAACACCTATAGCACCAACATGAAATGATGTTCATGCTCCTCCTTTATCATCTAAGGAGGCAATGCCATTGTTTCTAGGTAATATTTAAGCACTCCATTCCTTAGATAAATAAAATTAGTCACTGCATTTTTCAACACAAGTGGTACAACTACAAACTCATAACATCTGTACCTTGTTTATAAGGTTGTATTGCTAGTATCTTCTTTTTTATTCTCATCTGGTGGTAACCTAACCTTAGGATGACCTTGGAAAAGATTCTTTCTTGATATAGTTAATGAAAAATATCCCTTGTACTTGGAAAATGATACTTCTTATTTATAGTAACCATGTTTATCTATTTAAGGTCAATACAAAACATCATAGTTCCATCTTTTTTTCTCCACAAAAAACATTGGGGCACCTGAAGCTAAGACACTTGGGCATAGGTACCAATTCTTGAACTACTCTTCTAAATAATTTTGAAACTCTTTTAGATTTGATGTGCTACTATTTTATGGAATCTTAAAAATTGTGGAAGATCTAAACACAAAGTCAGCATGGAAGTTAATGGCTTTCTTTGGTGGTAATCCTAGAAATTTCTCCAACACATCTTCGTACTCCTTCAAGAGTGGATCACCTTCAAGATTTGGTACTTTATCCTTAGTTATATTTTCTATATGTGTTGCATATACTTGAGACCATTTTCTAAAACTTCTTTTTAGTGGCAATGTTGAATCTTTCTAATGGATATATTCCTTTAAATACCTTGAATTGTTCTTAAAGTCCTATCTTCATCGAGGCATGTGAAATATTTGTTGTAACAATCTAGAACAACATGATGTTTTCCTCCCCAATCCATACCAATTAAGAAGTCATATAACTAAAGTAGTGTAATGTTCATATCTGCCTTAACATTAACTCCACTCATGTTCATGGGGAAATACTTGATAAACTCATTCACTTTTCTCTTGTTTTTAGTGGCTAGTTGTACCAAATAAGAGATTTTGTGGTTATAACTCTTCAATTTAAATATTAATCAGATTAGGATCTATATAGCTATAATTAGCTCCAACCAGTTGGGTTTATCTCAAATGGTTGGGAGGAATGATTGGGATCCTCCCCACATAGGTTCAATTCTTGCAAGTGACATTATGAACTTTGATGTAATGGACCAAAATATGTATATTCTTCATATGGAATATATGGATATTTATCTGTCAACAAAGAAGAAGCTATGATTAGCTCCAAAATTAATCAAAATAGCTCTGAGATCATTATCAATCTTACCTTGCACCTTAATCATTTGGGATTGATAGTCTACTTATATGGTGTCAAAGGATGCATATACCCTTGGCCTACTTCTACCCATATCTTCCAATCTATCAACTTCTTGAATGTTATGTATCTTCATCTTTCTTTCACCCTCACAAGGACAATATTTATACATGTGGTCTCCCTCATTTCTCCAACACTTTATCGGATGTTTTATAGGCCTCTTCCCCTAGGAATGTGTCATATTAGGTTCACCTTGTGCTATATACCCTCATTGAAATGCTTGATATTTTTTCTTGGATAAGGACAATTTGAATCCTTTCTTTCTCTAATCCCTCTTCTTTTTCTTCTTATCATCCAAAACTTTTTGAAAATTTGGCCTTCCCTTGCTCTACCATACAAATCTTGGGATTTCCTATGGTTTCCTCCAAAGTATTAGGTTCATAATATTGGATTTTCTCCTTGTAAAATGATGATAGTCCACTCAAAAATATTTTAATTTTAACTTTTTTATCCTTAATGAAACCCACATATCTTAAAACCTCCAAGAATTTCTTCTCATATTCCTTTGTAATCATTCTTCCTAATTTAATATTGAAGAATTATTACATTTTAATTTCATATTAGTGTTCTAAAAAGTAATTTTTTTTAAAGTGTTTCTTGAATTTCTTTAAAAAATTCTCTTCTCATCAGTATAATTTACCTTCTTCCATTGGCCCCATTGCATGGAAGCTTTCCGTTGCTAGTGATATATAGCAATCATTTCTTCCTAATTTGATGAATAATTATGAAGTTGAAAATAATTTCTCATGCCTCACAACAAAGCTTCAACATCTTCACCCTCATGCTTTCTATCAAATATTGGCAACTTGAGTTTCATAAGCTCTCCTTGCAAACTATCTTAGGCCTTCTCCTTTGATGTCTGAGAGGAGACATACTTGGGTTGTTCTATGATTTTGAAAATGAATATGCTCTTATATATGAATTTCTAGGTGAATTATGATATCTACTAACACTTCTTGAGTACCCATATCTCCTATGACCACCCCTCCTATCATGAGATCTAGGTGTTGCTACATGTCTTGTATTGGTTGCATATTTTGTATTAAAATCCTTATTTGTTTGCCTTTGTTGGTTATTTAGAATAAGTAGCGGTTGAGTATTAATTTATTTCATATCCTCTTGAGCTCCTATCAACATTTCATTATCTACATTGTAACCTTCCGTCAATAAGATTTCCATTGCCTTGACCAACTTCACAAGCTCCACCAGGCTTCTATGTCCATTGGACTCTATTTTTGTGTTTCCCAAGATGTTATTTTAACCTTGATTTCATATCCATGGTTATAAGAACCTTGTGCATCACCCATATCTCTAGTTTTCATTTTTGAACTAGATCTATTATACTTGTACTCCTCATTTTGCAAAAACGGGTATCCAAATATTATTGCTAGAAATTATGCATATTATAACTTTTTTCTTTAATTATGCCACAAATCATTTTTCTTATCCTAGTTTATGAATAACATTGATGTATTAATCCAAATTCTGATCCCTCAAACAAAATCACCTTTGAATTAGCTTTTTAATAACTATACTTATGCCACATTCTAAGTTTGAGTTAAAAGTGATGGCTCTTTCAAATTAACAATTTTACCTCTTTTTTGTACTAATATCATTGTTACAATTACTGTCAAAGGTCAAATTATGCCAACTACAGAAGAAAATATAGTGAAAACTAAGAAAATTTTATATTGCGCATAGACAATATTTTTTATGATGAGGACAGAAAAAAGTTTAGATTGGAGATTTGACACTCTAGTCAAATTTTGCATCAATATGGGATTCCAAACTGTCATTTTTGCATTTTCTCTAGACTTGAAATTTATAGAAAATAGTCTCTACCAAATGGAGAAAAACTAAATACTATATTCTGAACCAAGAAAATTTGAGAAAACTTTAATAAGACAAATTTATCTCGCTTATTGAAGAGACAAAATTGATATGGGGTTCTTTTTCCTCCAAAAATCTCATAAATCCCTAAAAGGTGTTATGGAATAGTGGATTTTGTTTTTTTTTTTGTGTGTCTTCATTCCATATCCCTTGGAATTTAGTGAAAATACCAACTATGTTTCATTATGTCTACATCCATTGCTCACTATAAAATTTCATTAGTAGGGCCTCCCATAAAGAGTTTGACCCTATTTTTTAAAAACCATTAATTTACAACTTTTGGAGTTCTACAGAAGAATTTGTTAGTCGCTCTCACTAGAAATTTTGTAGTCTTCACTATGAAACTACCTATAAAATTTCATTTGCTTCTGATTCTTTTTGCTCCTATTATGGCCAAAATGGTATTTTGACTCTACATTTTTTTTCAACTTTCTCTTTCTTGACATGGCAACATAGTTGATGTGACATGGAATTTTTCCACTAACGTGACACCGATGTCTACTTGTTATCGCTTGATGTGGTCATGTCACCATTCTCCTTTTATTTTTATGAACAAAATATTTCTTCCATTATGGAACCTAAAATTTCTTCCACTAATGAACCTAAAACTTCTTCCACTGATGAACCTAAAATATCTTCAACTAGTGAACTAAAAACATTGATGAATAAAAAAATTATAAAATTGATGCACACTTTTTTTTTTCACATTGGCCAACTGAAAATTTTGAGGTTGGTGAACTAAAATAAACTTAATGTTAGCGAACTAATTTTTTTTCTTGGCAAGCTACAAAACTATTCTTTAATGAACTACAATTTTCTCCTCATCAATAATAAAGTTCCACTTTAACTTGGAAATTTGAAACCAAACTAAGGATGCATTTGGATTGTTGATCTCAAGATTAAATGTGATCTAGGTTTTTGATAGTTATATATAATATCTAAAGTAAATTTTATACAAGACTAGCATGAAAGCTTCAAGATAATTTTTGCATGGCTAATTTCAATATTTTGCTCACCCATTTAATATCCCTACATTAAATACGCATTGGATTTTTTTTTTTTTTTGATTTTACTATTCTCCCCATTGTCAATGTAGATTAAAACTATATCGATAATTCCCTGATGTGGGTGTTGAACTGAGTGAATGCAGTCCCTGAAGGAATGCATAGGATATGATGTAGGGCACATGGATGTAGGTGTGAGGACCTACCTCCTGGTCCTCTCCAAGCACCTTGAGTATAAGGTAGTTTAAAGAATCTTGTGTGAAACATTTGTTCACGTGGTATTCCTCAAGTGGTGGTGTCAGTGGTGAGTTAATGGATGGTGGTGTGACTTGTTATCACTCGGGTGATGCCTGGCTATGGTATGCAATTAACATTGAGATTTGTGGAGTCTAGTTATGCTAAGAAACTTGGTATGTGATTTTAGATTGGGTAAACAGTTGTTTCAGTGGACACTTGGTTTGGGAGAGGTGGCGTGTGATCTGTTGAAGTTCCTTCCTATGTTCACAAGGGTCTACCATTGACAATTGGTGGTTTGGTATGCGAGTTAATTCTATGGAGCAAAGGATTCGATAGGGAATATTGGTTTTACTGGAGCAGTGTTGGTTCAGTAGGGGTCTATGGATTCTCTTGTTGTGCAATTAGGGTTTGATTGTTTTCTCATTAAATTTGAGGCATAAGATCTTAGTCGCCCCCACTAGTGCTTTCGTCGGGGCCATTCGGGCTTGGTGGCTTCTGTGGGGCGGGTGCATTATTCACTGGGTGGTTGTTTGGCTTGTGGGTGACCTTCTCAGGGCGAGCGTTGGAGATTTTTCTATGGTTTTGCTGAGTCTAAGATCCTTGGAGTCCATCTTGGAGAGATTGGAGGTAGTATTACCAGTAGGAGGGGTTATTTTCCCCTCGGTGAAATTATTTTGTGGTTTTAGGTGGATCAACGTGCGCGCTTCCCCTCACATGTCTCGTTCTTCACGACGCCTGAAGCCTAATTCAGGCAGTCCAGAGGGAGGTGTGAGCCTCTCTTAGATGGAGTTGGATCCCATCCCCAATTGTAAAGTGTGTGGTGGCTCTAGAGGGGGTCCCTCAAGCTCAACAGCCTCAATGGGTCGCAAAGGTGGTAGAACGAGAGGCAAATGTCAGGGGCACTCAGAGGCAAGGGTGGTAGTGCCAAGGGAGGTTCAATCGACAGTCGAGGGAGTCACTCCTAGTGAAGTCAATAGTGTGACGGGTCAGATTGTCGCAGAGGAGGGAGGAATCAAGGGGTGGTGAGTCATGTGGGATGTGGTCAACAATAGGTGTGTTGCGTGCAGTGTTGTTGGGACCTCATTCAATCAATTTTGGACCGATTGGCAATTGCGGAGCGAGTGAGGTGGGAGGAGCACATGGAACTAATTACAACCTTGAACAAGATGTACTATTTTTAGTGCCATACTCGGGAACATGTGGTGGTTGTCTCACGAGGCCATAACATGTTATCTGAAAAAATCGAAAAGTTGGAGGGATGGATGGCCCATTTCAAAGAGCATGTTCAATGCCCTTTCCGCCCTCCTCCACCTCCATGAGCAACCCTGAGCAACCCAACTTCCATCACTTCTGATGACTAACATGATTACAAGTGTTTTATGTATCTAATTTGTTTACTGGTGCTTTTGGCCCTTCAAGTTGTGGACTCTATCACTTGATGTTTTCCTGTTGCATTGTCATTTTTTCAGTGGTAGTCAACAAAACTAGTTGGAAGAATGAATAGAAACTCGATTTATAAAACAAAAAACTCTATCAATAATGATTTTGTAAATTTCATTTTGGTCTCCAACCCAAATAGGTTTGATGTTGAAACCTACATCTTAATCCCAATTTGATATATATAGATATATATATATATATATATATATATAGATATATATATATTATTCTCATCATTTAGCTTTCATACCAATTTATAATAGATCCAGACTCTTATTCTAGATATAATACCAAGTTGTAACATACGCCTACCAAATTAAAAGATATAACTCTAATATCAAATTATTTTATTTTATTTATTTCTTTTTAAATTAATGCATACGACATGATGCACATTCTCTTGCAATTATAATTAACCCTGAGCATTATAAATGAAATGCGTTTTTTCGACATGGTGACATTCAAATAGACAAAACACAAAATAAACATATTAGTTAAGCACAATATCAACCAAATAAATAAAAATAGTGACCTTAACACTTATTTTCGTGAATGATTACATGACCATTTATAGACATCGACATTGGACCACCAAACCACAACATTTTTGCAGAAATTCTTTCTACAATGGTCCATCCTCGAGCTACGACTATGAGTTGCAAGGATGTATAAGCTTTGATGGCTAGTTGTATAATATCCTAATACCTAGTAATTCACAGTGGTGTGGCTCCTACAACAATGGCTCCTACAACAATTTCAGCCATCTAACTCTCTTCACCATCAGTCTACACAACCCAAGATATATAATTTATTCTCTACACTATAGTACCTTAGACAACCCTCACCCCCTTTATGCCTTTAGCACATATTGGCCTGAAATATCTAAATTAAGGACTCCAAGAAATCCAACTATAACTAAAGTGCTTAGAAACATTTTCACATTGTTTTGGGTATTTTTTCAACAAGAGCTCTTGATAGCCTTGAGAACCAAGGTCTTAGAGTAATTATATTACAGAGAGAACGCATCCTATAGATAGGTGAGAAAACCCTTAAGTCTACCATTGACCTAAGATAGACTACACAATAGGCCATTGGATTATTTACCACTAGATTTGAGACAATTGATCATTTTTCATGCCTATCGAAATATACTAAAATGCATATTTTAACCTTTTAGGTCATTCTGGCATGATCTAATTAATAAAACTATAGAGGTCTAAGATTTAGCTCTTGTTATTTGATACCTATACACAACAAACCAAAGCACATCAATATGAAACTAACTTTGGACATACATGAACATCAATCATACCTAGATCTAGTCAATTTTACTTAAAGAAAAGTTGTATAAAATTTTGAATACGCAATGTGAGAGAAGGGGACTCACTCAAATATATATTATAAATTAGAGAAGATTAAAACAAGCATTATACCTTGAGTCTCATAAAACAAGCATTATACCTTGAGTCTTGGTTGAGGTTCCAACTAGCTCCTTACTCCTTTCTCTTTTCTCCAACATTCCCTACAATTATTTTGGTTTTATTAATTAAAATTACAAACAATTTAATGTTGAAAAATTCATAATATGCATATCATATTAAAATAAATTTAAATATTCATAATATTTCAAATACTCATATTCAAATATTTAATATATATATATTATATATATAGTATATATATATTATATATATAAAAGTAATGTGAGCTTTTGAGATGACTAGCAAAGGCATAACCTATGGCTTGAGTAACAATGACTTAGGTGCATCTAATCCATCAAAACCCCCACAGGGCACAATAACTTTTAGCATGACAAGATTTTTGCCCACATTCGAATGAGTGATATTTTTACCACAATTGCCTTAATAGAGAGCACCCTATCACCATCACCATCTATTCTACACCCACCCGGTAAACTTCATAACTTTATCTTTAAATTTAATTATTAAACATATAAAAAATTAATATTCGCACTTTTTCTAGGTTCTATAAAAAAATCTTGAAAGAGCTGAATTAAATATTTAAAGGCTAAAATCATTTTTCAAGTTTTACACTCAAGTTTGCATTTTGAGAGATTTGATATGCTAAATCCTCTTGGTAAATCTAGAGTTAAGATGGATAAATTATAAAATTAATCTAGCATAGATCCATGTAAACTTTGGATCTACCAAGTATCGATATGGATCAAATCTTTTGAGGTGCAATTTTCTTTTTTATTACAAAACTTGAAGCAATGTTTGCACTTTTGTAGATTCAAAGGTAAGATGGATATATGCTTATCCTTAATGGCATTATTAATATTTATATAAATTTCGCATTTCTATATAAAAATACTCTTATTTTTTCTTTTATAAAAAAACATTAACACATATAATTACATATATATACTTGTAATTTTTCTTTAAGATGTTTTCTAATTTTTTAACGGAAAGAGAGTATCAAGTTTTTATAGAACTTATTAATTAAATTTTAATACAAATTATAAAATATAATAATTATGAATGTGACTTATTATTTTTAATTTATATAGTAAGATGGATTATATATTATATATATTATATATATATATATATATATATATATATATATATATTATATATATATATAACTAACAATTTTAAGTAAAATCGTTTTATTATTATTATTTTTCTTATTAAATTTATGAAAAAAATTGGTAGGTTTATGAAACTATATGTTTTGAAATGTTATGATTATAAATTATTATTATGTGAATTTATTTTAATGTGATATGTATGGTTTGATTCTTTTATCAACAAAAAATTGTTTGTAATTTTATTAATAAAAACGATTTTTAAATTACAATGTATGAAATTGAATTGAATACTTTTTTTATTTATTGAGTCAATATTATGATGATTAATTTTACTAGCAGTTCAAAATCTCCCTTCATATTTGGCTATAAAGTAAAAAAATTAAGACAAAAAAAAAGTTTGATACCTAACCCTCATTGCCCAAATAGTTTCTAGCTTCATGAATCTCGTATATATATATATATATAATATATATTATATATATATATATAATGGTGATAGGTATGTCTACTTTTTAACATAGATATATAAAATTTTTAATTTTAATTATCAATAATTATTAGATGGATGGTAGGAATTTAACCTTCATAAAATATCCATAAAATATTTTTAATAGTAATAAGGATAAAGGTTGACTTTTATCCCAAGCTTTTTTGGTTTTCAATTTAACAAAAAAAATCATGTTTACTAGTGTCATTGAAACATTTGTATGACTAACATCTTTTTCTTTTTCTCTCTTCTTGTTACATGTTTTTAAAATTTAATTATTTAGCTCCAAAAATTAATAATATAATAATAATGTTTTAATTTAGTTTATTTTTATAGTTTTTTTAATTTTAGCCATTTGAAATATATTATAAGTAATTGCACACTTACTATTATAGAGTTTGATGTTTCTAAGTTGTCATATCTCTACCTACACAAACCAAAATTTTACGTTTCATTCACCTGGCATTATATCGCCACGTCACATAGTGTACTTGGTTAACCATTTTCGGTTGCATGAATTGTGGTTAAACATCTCAGGTGATCAGAAAGGCTTTCTGATGGGATGGTTGTTCGCCTGTATTAATTTACCGTGCTATCAGTCCTGGTCAGTTTTCATGTCTCATTGTGCTGGTTCCTTCTACGCTTTACACCTAGCTTGATCCTTATCCATTTTTCTGCTCTGTTACGTGATATGGCATGGGCAATGTACCTTCGGTTGTCGAGCTCTTCGGACTTCACTCGTCTTCTACGGTGAGGATCGCAAGTCTTAGATCTGAGGGTTGAGAATACTCTGGGGTTTTGAGAGTTCATTTACGCCGGCTCAAGTCTCATATTGTTCATTTGCCTTGGCACCAGTTCTAGTTTTGGCTCCACCTTTCTTCACGCCGAGGTTCACTTGTAAGTTGTCTGTCTGTGACCCTGGTTTGATGCACAGGAGGTACCCATCCAACTTTTCCGGAATTTTAGCATATAGGTAAGACTGTATTGTTCTGGTTCAGTTTATTTCGACTCCCTTCCTCCTTGAAGATTTGCAATGTTAAGTTTATAACTGTAATAGCCCTTCCATTTTTGTCTATTGGTTGAAGGAGGACGAGTGCAGCTAGAAGTGCCTACTGCTGCGAGGAATGGTGAGGCTCTCAGGATCTCATCCTTTTGCGCCAATCACCAGGTAAGCATCATACTCCTGACGCAAGGTTTCCTTGTTTAAATTCAGAAGTATTGTTGCTTGTTAGCTCCCTGCTCCAAGGTTCATATTTCCTATTTCTTGATTGTGTTTCAGATTTAATGGTGTTTGCCAGAGTACTCTGAATAGGGTACCTTTGGAACCTTCTCAGAGGTTATTTGGGTTGTTGTCCCTGAACAAACCTGGCCAAGGGTTTGGCACACCTTCAGGCTTTAATGCCTTCGGGCTAGCTCTGTTCATCTCTAGTGATTGTAAACAGTTTGTTTCCCATTTGTAAGTTAATCAAGGAATTATATGAGTACTCTGGGTTTTCCCGTTTCCATTGGTTAGTGTTACAGTATTAATTCTAGAACCTATATGAAGGACTTTGAGTCCATTTGTAAGTGTTTGACTGCTATACATGTGATTTGAGCCGAGCTCTTTATGGCTTCTGTTCAAATTTCCTTCTGTAAGACTATATTATTCGTAGGAAATATAATACCTTTGTGTTCTTATAATTAAATTCGTTTACTAGATTCGATTCTATGGTAATGCTTTGGTAATATAGTCCTAAGCATGTTGTTGAGAGCCTTGGCTCCATACACATAGAGTTTACAAGTTATGACTGCCACACTTGATAATTACAAAAGTTTTAGTGCTTTTCTATTTGAGTATATCATCATTCTTAATTGTTAAAATGTGGTTGCCATCGCTCATAATTGTTATAATTTGGTCGCCATCGCTCATAATTGTTATAATGTGGCTGCCTTTTGTTTTGGCTTATGGTTATGAACTGTTCCTACCATCTCTGGATATGAAATTTATATGTCTTTTTTTTCCATGATGTGTCCATTGGTAGAGCTTCTCAAGGTTTCTTTGTTGTATGAGAAGTTCTGTCGCTATGATTGAAAATGATTACTTATTCGTATCAGCTTATTTTCTGGAATTCATGGCGAGGTTACTACAGTTTCCCTTTTTTTACTATGAGGGTTTCTAGCAATTAATTGATTCCAGCGCTAGCCCAAGTCACATAGCTTCTTGCGGGTTCTGTCTTTTGACTTCTACGGTCTCTATTTCGCACTAAATGAAATTTGAAAAAAATTTAAAGACTATCCTCCCCTATAGCTATTTTTTTCACTATTCTACGTTTCTTTTTTCCTTTGGGGTAATCACAATAGAGTTCCCTTATTCCGATAATTCGGTTGTATCCTTGTTTCATGACAACCGGCATACCATTACCATGGCTACCGCGTTCCTAAAGGAAACTTCCCGGTTACAGTGAATTGTTTGTCCTACAGGTTCTTCCTCTAGCACCTCTATTTGCAATTAGGAATGTATTGTTCTCTTCTTTTTTTTTTTTTTGGGTGGTGGGGGGGGGGTGGTTATTTTAAAGAGAGAAATAAACCACACAACAGTTTTCTTACATACATAATCAAAATACAAGGAAAAGAGGGAAAGTTAAATTTTCTTAACATACATCTGTTGTTCACAACTGTAATATTTCCATCTTTCTATAAATAATATGAGATGCATAAGAATTCATGAGATAGATTTCTCCCAGAGGTTTCCTCTACTTACCTGGACTTTCTACATTGTAAAAGCTCCTCGAAAATTCACCTGGGTTCTCTGCTTCTCCTTGACCACCTGACCATGAGATTTGTCTTTCGAGACCAGAATCTCCCCCTAGCTCTCTTGCAGGACTACAGCCCTCAGCAAGATGCACGCACCTCGTGCTTGGCTATCTGGTCATCACCAGACTTAGCCAATCGTTCCTTTTTCCTTTCTTCCTTTGCCTGTCCCTACAGCAGAGACTAACCTCCTTCCCCCTTCTCCTTTGGGAACTTTCTCCATTAGGGGAGGTGGTTAGGGTTGCAGTTTACTGCAACCATTTTTCTTCAACTTCCCTCTCAGAAGTTGCCAACTTTCTCCAAGAAAACATTTCTTGTTTATTAAAGAAATAATAAAGATATTATTAAATTCCAAAACAGTAAATAATGTCATATTCAATTTTTAACCACAGTAAATTAAAATATTTACATGTTCCTGGGGCATTACATCTCCCCCTCCTGAAATTGGACATCATCTCGATGTTCGTTGACCAAGAACAACTCTGGATAAGCTTTCTTCATGAGCTCTTCATCCTCCCAGGTGGCCTCATTAGGCCCAAAGTGCTGCCATTGCACTTTAACTTGGGTAATAGCTCGTTTCCGCAGCTGTACTTCTCTCTAGTCAAGAATGCTCAATGGCTCGACCAAGACTTCTCCTTCCGATTTGACCTGCAACATGCAATATTCTAAATCAGTTTCTTTTAAGAAAACTTTTAGACTGGTCTACTGGAAGTAATTCTCACCTGAATATCCTACCATCTGATCACATGTTTGGGATCATAAACATATTTTTTTAACACAGAGACATGGAAGACATTGTGGACCCAGATGTGGCTTGGCAGGGTGAGCTGATAAGCCACCGGCCCAACTCTGGCCAAGACCTGGAATGGTCCACAATATTGGGGTGCCAACTTGGTACACCCGCTCCATTATAGTGTACTCCGCCTTGCTTGAATTCTCACATACACATGGTCACCGACTTGATATTCTTTAAACCTCCTCTTCTGTTAGCAAAGTTCTTTTGCCAATCCTAGGCATGTTTTAAATTAGACCGCACTTTTTTTACCATTTCCTCCATTTCCTTAAGCATTTCCAGTCCTAACCTTAATTTGTCTTCAGGTCCACCCCAGCTTGAGGGTGTGCGCCATTTCCGCCCATACAGGACCTCAAAGGGGCTCATTTGTAATGAGGTATGATACCCGTTGTTGTATGCAAATTCAACCAAGTGCAAATGCTCCTCCCACTGCATTGCCTACTGCATTACATATGCCTTAACATGTCTTCTACCACCTGGTTCACCCACTTTGTTTGTTCATTGGTCTGGGGGTGATACGCTGTACTGAAGTTCAGTTGTGTCCCCAATTCTACAAATAATGTCTTCCAAAAGGCCGACGTGAATTTCACGTCATGATCTGAAATTATCATCTTCGGGAGTCCATGTAATTTAAACACATTTTGCATGAAGATATGGGCAATCTATATAGCTCTGTAGGAGGATTGCACAGGTATTAAATGTGTTGCTTTACTCAACTTGTCTACCACCACCATAATAGGATCGTTATTCTTCTTTGTCTTAGGCAGCCCTGTTATAAAATCCATAGAAATGGTTTCCCATTTCCATTTCGGAATGGTTAAGGGTTGTAATAGCCCCGTTGGATGCTGATGCTTTGCCTTAATTTATTGGCACTCCAAACACCGTGCTAAATACTCGGCCACATTCTTCTTCATACCCAGCCAATAGTACTCTTTTCATAGTGCAGTGATCATTTTCTGATACCCTGGGTGTCCAACATAGTGGCTGATGTGAAATTCATCCAAAATCAGATTTTTAAGACTGTTTTGATTAGGTACATATAGCCTCTTTTTGTAATACAACATTCTAGCATCATCTACCTCAGAGCCTTGCCGATTCCCCTCACTGGTAGACTATTGTACTTGTTGTTTTATTTGCTGGTATACAATATCTTGTTTTGCTGCCTTTTTTATCATTTCCTCGAAGGGGCTTTTCCATTCGCTAAAGGAAATTTCATACAAACATTGTAATTTTCGACTTAAAGCGTATGCCACCTGGTTTTCTTTCCCCTTCAAGTGTTTGATATCAAAGTCAAAACCACTTAGGAAATCTACCCACTGTGCTTGCCTCGCGTTTAAAGTGGGATGGCTAAAATAATTGGTCAGACTGTGGTGGTCTGTCAGTAATGAAAATTTCCTTCCCATGAGATAATGTCGCCACATCTTCAAGGCATGTATGACAGCTGCCAGCTCTAAGTCATAGGCAGAATATTTCTGCTCATGCTCTTTTAGTTTCCTTGACTCGTAAGCAATCTCTTTCCCTTCTTGCATCAACACACCTCTCACACCTTCCTTGCTTGCATCAGTGCACACCACATAGTCCTTATTAGGATCAGCTATGCTCAAAATGGGTGCGGTGGTGAGCAGGTGCTTAAGCTGCTCAAAACTCTTTTGACATTCGAGGGTCCATTTGAACGCGCTTCCTTTTTCCTGTAAGGAAGTGATGGGGTATGCCACTCTTGAGAAGCCTTCCACAAATCGTTTGTAATAACCGGCTAACCCCATAAAGGACCTGATGTGTGCTACATATTTCGGTACGGGCCACTCCATTATGGTCTTTATCTTTTCAGGGTCCACCGCAATCCTTTCCTTTGTGATTGTATGACCCAGATATTGTATTTATTCCTTGAAGAAGTCGCACCTGCTGAACTTGGCATATAACTGGTGTTCTTAGAGGGTTTGCAGCACCAATCTGAGGTGCTCCTTGTGCTCTTCCATTGTGCGGGAGTATATCAATATATCATCGATGAATATCAGCACAAATCTATCTAAATATTGATGAAATATGTTGTTCATCAAGCACATGAAAGTTGCGGGGTTGTTAGTCAGCCCAAAGGGTAGCACCACAAACTTGTAATGTCCATACCTTGTTCTAAAAGTTGTTTTAGCTATGTCCTCTTCCTTTATCCTGATTTGGTGATAGCCTGATCGCAAATCGATCTTGAAGAATACTGTTGCACCTTTCACTTGGTCAAAAAGTTCATCAATCTGAGGTAGAGGGTACTTATTTTTGATTGTCAGTTTGTTCAACTGATGATAATTTATACACATGCGAAGGGGCTCGTCTTTTTTCTTAACAAATAATATTGGAGCCCCCGAGGGAGACACACTGGGGCCAATATAATTTTTGTCTAACAGTTCCTATAGTAGCATTTTTAACTCTGTCAGCTCAGGTATACTCATTCTGTAGGGTGCTCGAGATACCGATGCTACCCCTGGTACCAATTTGATAGTAAAGTCTGTATCCCTCTTAGGTAGCAGTCCGGGAATCTCTTCCGAAAACACATCAGCAAATTCTTGTATCACAAGGATGTTGTCTAATGTAGCTATTTTATCTTTCGAGTTGGCATAGCCCACTTGAATGGCATAAATCTGACACCCCTTTCGAATGCATTTTGCTAACTGGGATGCAGTTATTGGCTGAACCTATACTGGCCATTTAATTCCTTGCATTTCCTGCCTTGCTCCATGTTCATCCCTAGAATAGATAGTCTTTGTTTTGCAGTTGACCGATGACCAGTGCTTTTCTAACTAGTCTATATCGATTAGAACATCATATGAACCAAGGGGAAGCACATTTAAATCTGCCATTACTAGCTGCCCTGCTATTTTTAGAGAGTAGTTATTGACTTTCGCAAGCACCCATCTCTTGGCCCCCATAGCCAACTATACTAGCCATGGATTCTTGAATTTAATAGGTTGTAGTTTACAATGTTCTACCACCTTAGGATTAATATAACTTAGTGTGGCTCCAGGATCAATTAAAATAGCTACAGTAAGGTCTGATATTTTACCTTTGAATTCCACCATGGTCGGCTAGTACTTCGCTTGACGATCGTCCAGGGATGCATTAATCCTCGGTATGCTACGTCCTACATCGCCGACTGTTGATGCTTCATGGATTTGGGATAAATGTTCGTTCCCCTTCGCTGCAGAAAATTTTTGATGTAGTGAGGCCCTCCACAACCCCAACACTCTACTGGGGGTCTTGCTGTCCCTTCGTTGTCCAAGCTTGCAGGCAGTTTGCCGACTCTGGGCTCACTAGTTGGCTTGGATTTGAATGAGTTTTTCTGTATATTTCTACTGTTCTGCACCTTGCCAATTCCCTTGCTTCCACCACTACGATTTCCTTTACTGTTCCCAGCTGACTTATTACCTCTTTTCTCATTCTATCTTTTTCTTGGAACTTCTCCTTTCTGTTTACTTTACTGGTAACAAATCTTGGTTTTACGGATAACTTCTTCCATTGTCTTTGGATTTTGAAACTCAATCCTTTCCCACATATACAGGGGTAAACTACTAACAAATCTCTGCACCTTAGCTTTTTCTTCTCTAATATAAGGCACATAATGAAGCAAGGAAGTAAAACGTGTGATAAATTCGTCCATGGTCTGCTGCCCCAACTGCAAGTCATGGAATTCCCTTGCCTTTTCATTGTAAAAACACTCGTTCAGGTATCTTTCTTTGAAGTACCTTTGAAATTTCTCCCAAGTTATGGTCTGTTCGCTTACTCCCTTTACGATTTTAACTTCTTCCCACCATAGGGTGGCTTTTCCCTGCAGTTGGAAAATGGCCCACCGTGCCTTAAGGTTGTGATAATATTCATATAACTGGAAATATTTGTTCATGTTAATCAACCATGCCTCATCTGCTTCCTATTATTCCTCGTCGAAGTGCGGCGGTTTAATCTTACGAAACTCTCATTGCAACTCTATCCGTTGCCTTTTTGAGGTCTATTGTTTAGATGCATTATCAGATCATTCCTCCCTCTCTTCTAACCCTTCAGGTTCTGTATGGTGGTTCTGTTCTTCTGACATTATCTGCTATTCCACACTGGGATTAGCTAGCGACTGGTTCTGTCTATCACACAGGATTTTTATAATTCTCTCTTGTTCCATTGTTAGTCGTGCATTATCATCACGTAACTGGGCCATTTCATTTTTCAATTCCTACACCATCTCCAAAATAGCTTGGTTTGTATTGTGAGCTTCCTCTCTAAGCTGTACCCATAGCTCAGGATTACTCTCAGGGCCAGGTATAGGTCCCTGACCCATCACATACCTGCGCGACGCACTGTCCCCTCTTCTTGTACTGTTAGTCTTCTGGTTTCCTGGACTTAACATGACAAAAGTAAATCAACACTTTAACTATTTCTTTTTCCTTGAACTGCTCAAATAGGGACAAAATAAATTGTATGTGCTACTTTCTATTTCAATTCCCAATTTTCAATTTCCAATTTCCAATTTTCAATTCCCAAAGGCCTCAGTTTTGTAACTGGGCTCTGATACCAATTTTTCATGTCTCTACCTACACAAGAAAAAATTTTACGTTTCATTCACCCGGCATTATATTACCACGTCACATTGTGTACTTGGTTAACCATTTCCGGTTGCATGAATTGTGGTTAAACATCTCAGGTGATCGGAAAGGCTTTCTGATGCGATGGTTGTTTTCCTGTAATAATTTACTGTGCTATCAGTCCTAGTTGGTTTTCATGTCTCACTATGTTGGTTCCTTCTACGCTTTACACCTGGCTTGATCCTTATTCATTTTTCTGCTCTGTCATGTGATAAGGCATGGGAAACGTACCTTCAGTTGCTGAGCTCCTTGGACTTCACCCGTCTCCTACGATGAGGATCGCAAGTCCTAGATCTGAGGGTTGAGAATTATTTTGGGGTTTTGAGAGTTCATTTACACCAGCTCAAGTCTCATACTTTCCATTTGCCTCGGCACCAGTTCCAGTTTTGGCTCTGCCTTTCTTCGCGCTGAGGTTCACTTGTAAGTTGTCTGTCTGTGATGCTGGTTTGATGCAGAGGAGGTACCCATCTAGCTTTTCCGAAATTTCAGCATACATGTAACACTATATTGTTCTGGTTCAGTTTATTCCGACTCCCTTCCTCCTTGAGTATTTGCAATGTTAAGTTTATAACTATAATAGCCCTTCCATTTTTGTCTATTGGTTGAAGGAGGACGAGTTCAGCTAGAAGTGCCTATTGTTGCGAGGAATGGCGAGGCTCTCAGGATCTCATCCTTTTGCGTCGATCACCAGGTAAGCATCATACTCCTGACGCGGGGTTTCCTTATTGAAAGTCAGAAGTATTGTCGCTTGTTAGCTGCCCGCTCCAGGGTTCATATTTCCTATTTCTTTCTTGTGTTTCAGATTTAATGGCGTTTGCCAGAGTACCCTGAATAGGGTACCTCTAGAACCTTCTCAGAGGTTATTTGGGTTGCTGTCCCTGAACAATCTTGGCCAGGGGTTTGGCACACCTTCAGGCTTTAATGCCTTCGGGTTAGCTCTGTTCATCTCTAGTGATTGTAAACAGCTTGTTTCCCATTTGTAAGTTAATCAAGGAATTATATGAGTACTCTGGGTTTTCTCGTTTGCACTGGTTAGTGTTACAGTATTAATTCCAGAACCTATATGAAGGACTTCGAGTCCATTTGTAAGTGTTTGACTGCTATACATGTGATTTGAGCCAAACTCTTTACGGCTTCTGTTCAAATTTCCTTCTGTAAGACTATATTATTCGTAGGAAATATAATACCTTCGTGTTCTTATAATTAAATTCGTTTACTAGATTCGATTCTATGGTAATGCTTCGGTAATATAGTCCTAAGTGTGTTGCTGAGAGCCTTGGCTCCATACACACAAAGTTTAGAAGTTATGACTGCCACACTTGATAATTATGAAAGTTTTAGTGCTTTTCTATTTGATTATATCATTGCTCTTAATTGTTATAATGTGGTCGCCATCGCTCATAATTGTTATAATGTGGCCACAATCGCTCATAATTGTTATAATGTGGTCGCCTTTTGTTTTGGCTTATGGTTATGAACTGTTCCTACCATCTCTGGATATGAAATTTATATGTCTTTTCTTTTTCCGTGATGTGTCCATTGGTAGAGCTTCTCAGGGTTTCTTTGTTGTATGAGAAGTTCTGTCATTGCGATTGAAAAATATTACTTATTCGTATCAGCTTATTTTTTGGAATTCATGGTGAGGTTACTATAGTTCCCCCTTTTTTTTTACTATGAGGGTTTCTAGCAATTAATTGTTTCCAATGTTGGCCCAAGTCACACAGCTTCTTGCGGGTTCTGTCTTTTGACTTCTACAGTCCTCTGTTTCACACTAAACGAAATTTGAAAAAATTTTAAAGACTATCCTCCCCTATAGCTGTCTGTTTCACTGTTCCATGTTTCTTTTTTCCTTTGGGGTAATCACAATGGAGTTCCCTTATTCAAATAATTCCGTTGTGTCCTTGTTTCATGACTATTCGCATACCATTACCATGGCTACCGCATTCCTAAAGGAAACTTCCTAGTTACAGTCAACTATCTATCCTACAGGTTCTTCCTCTAGCACCTTTGTTTGCAATTAGGAATGTATTGTTCTCTTTTTTTGGGGGGGGGTTCTTCTAAAGAGAGAAATAAACCACACAGCTGTGTTTTTACATACATAATCAAAATACAGGGAAAAGAGGGAAAGTTAAATTTTCTTAATAGACATCTGCTATTCACAGTATAATCTTTCCATCTTTCTATAAATAATATGAGATGCATAAGAATTCATGAGACAGCTTTCTCCCAGAGGTTTCCTCTACTTACTTGGACTTTTTGAGTTGTAAGAGCTCCTCGAAAATTCACCTGGGTTCTCTACTTCTCCTTGGCCACCCGACCATGAGATTCATCTTTCGAGACCATAATCTCCCCCCTAGCTCTCTTGCAGGACTACAGTCCTCAGCAAGATGCACGCACCTCGTGCTTGGCTATCTGGTCATCACCAGACTTAGCCAATCGTTCCTTTTTCCTTTCTTCCTCTGCCTATCCCTACAGCGCAGACTAACTTCTCCTATGGGAACTTCCCCCATTAGGGGAGGTGGTTAAGGTTGCAGTTCACTGCAACCATTTTTCCCCAACTTCCCTCTTAGAAGTTGCCAACTTTCTCCAAGAAAACATTTCTTGTTTATTAAAGAAATAATAAAAATATTATTAAATTCCAAAACAGTAAATAATGTCATATTCAGTTTTTAACCACAGTAAAGTCAAATATTTACATGTTCCTAGGGCATTACATAAGTGTTTATAGCTTTATATTATTATATATTTTGATGTTTTTAGGTATTTGAAGCTATTAATTAATAGTCTAACTGTGTGTTGAATCCATATCTACATTGAAAAACAAATTTAAAAAAATCAAAAAACACAATTTAACATTTTTTTTGTTTTTGTTTTTTACAAAATTCCAACCAAACACTTCAAAACTTAAAATAATTAAACAACAATTTTAATTTATATCATTTTCAGCACGAAAAAAAGCTATATGATTGTATTATATGCATCCAACATATATGTACAACAATTCATATGGGGACCATGAGATATGGCTGTATCTAGAGGATCAAAACCACATGGAGAGAAAGGATTTAAGGAGCCTTATCAGATCTCAAACAGATATGACATATGGAGAAATATTTCTAGTAGCACCTATGCACAGAATGTTAGTTCAAATGTCAATCCCATATGCCAAAAATTTTTATGGAACAAAAAACAACATATGAGTCAAATGTTGAGGAAATAAGAAAGTCATACCAGATAGACTTCACAATATAGAAAGACATTTTTATAGTGACAACAAAATCTCTCCTATGTGTCTCTTGAACACTCTTGAAGTCTCTTGAACACTTTTGAAGAAAGATGCATGTCTCTTAAACAAGTTGATAAAATAATCACGAAGGTGATGGAGTTTGGCTTCACTCCTGATAATTGCATAGATGGTAAGAGCCTCGGAGCTTCATCAAAATGCCTCTTGTTTATATTCTGCAATCATTGAATTCCATGATATCACCTTTAGCTAACCTATAACGTGTTTTTACTAGTTATCATTGCTTCATAGGTTATGGGGTTTGGCCTCACTCCTCGTAATTGCATAAATAGTAAGAGCCTCAAAGCTTCATCAAAATTCCCCCTATGCATATTTTGGAATCATTGAATTCCATGTGTATATTCTGCAATCATTGAATTCTGTGATATCAACTTTCGTTCAAGAATTTCATCAAAGAGCTTATGGTCTTCTCTAAAATGTTCATGTTGAGCATACCTTGCAATCAATGAATTCTATGAATGTGGGATTTTTTTAGGCATCTGCAAGAATATTTTCATAGCCTTATCAAGATACCCCTTATGCGCATATCCATCAAGTATTGCAGTCCATGAAACCATTTGAAGAAAAAATTTCATGGCCTCATCTACGTTCCCATCCTCTACATACCCTAATATCGTAACATTCCAAGATACTACATTTTGTTTAGGAACTTTTTGAAATACTTGTGCATTCTCTATGTATCCACATTTAGTATACATATTTACAAGAAAACTCCCCACAATGGCATTACACTGCAATCCACTAGAAATTATGTCATGGTGGACTCCTTGCCATGTTATTGATCTACCAAATTAGCACATGTGGAGAGAACAATGGTGAATGTGAAATGGTTAGGTT
>APFE031266805.1:0-15866 GCA_000404065.3 Pinus taeda | reverse complement strand
ACAATACTGCAGAGGTTTAATATGCAGGATAGTAAACCGGTGAAGGTTCCTATTCCTATAGATGTGAGGTTATCTGCTAAACAGTGTCCCACGAAACAAGAAGAGGAAGAGGACATGTCACGTGTTCCATATGCAAGTGTAGTCAGTAGCCTGATGTATGTAATGGTTTGTACTAGACCATACATTGCACATGCAGTGGGAGTATTGAGCAAGTTTATGTCAAAACTAGGGAAGGAGCATTGGACAGCAGTGAAGCAAGTTTTTAGGTATTTGCGTGGCACTAGTGATTATGGTTTGTGCTACAAAGGAAGACCGAGATTGTACAGAGTATTGCATATTCATGGCTTTGTTGATGTAGATTGGGCTAGAGATCTGGATCAGAGGAGATCTACAAGTGGGTATGTGTTTAACCTATTTGGAGGTGCAGTCAGTTGCATGAGTAAGAAACAATCTCTAGTGGCACTATCAACTATAGAGGCAGAATACATGGCAACCAATCATGCAAGCAAGGAAGCAGCTTGGTTGCAAAGATTGTGTTCAAGTATGGGTTTAGTACAAGAAGCTATAAGGATAGACTGTGACAGCCAAAGTGCAATTTTCTTGGCATAGAACCCTACAGATCATTCAAAGACAAAGCACATTGATGTTCAGTATTACTTTGTGAGGGATATGATAGAAGACAAAAAGGTGTTGCTGGTAAAGGTGGACACTTTGAAGAATACTGTAGATGCATTGACAAAATCTGTGAGCTCTGAGAAGTTCTCTTGGTGTAGAGAGAGAATGAGCATTTCAAGGCTGGGAAAATGACTAAGCTCTCTTGTGGCCCCCTATGGAAAGTAAACAACAAGTGGGAGAATTTTGGGTTGTGTTATATTATTTCCATGTAGTTAACCGGGGGTTTGAAGGGCACCCGTAACCCCACTTTATGGGGTCCGGGGTAGTGCCCCAGAAAATTTTGGTTTTGGACCCTATGTTAGGTTGGGCGGACCCACCTATGGTTTTGTGCATGATTTTTGCACATGTTTTTTGGACGCGATGGTTTTCAGTCCATGGTATTGGATGCTTTGGCATGTATAAATATGCATTGTAACATTGAAAGGAACATGATGAAAAATCAAGTTGGTAGTCTCGGTTATGGGCTCCAGGGGAAAATCTCTGTGTATATGTGTTTTATGTGTTATGCTCTCGCATTGTTTATTTTCTGTGTTTTAGAATTCGTACGCAGGTAACTTCTTTACGGGGTTAAAACCTACAATGACCACTACTGGAAGCATGGCATCCACCATGAGTGCTACGAGTATGTAGACATCTATATCAATGCAAGGGGGAGGAACTATTTACATCCCTTCTACATCTTTATTTGGGTCTACTGTCAGCACATCCTTGTTTGGGTCTACTTCCATTTCGTCGACGAGTGGAAGTTCCCAAACTAATGCGTCCAATTTTGGATTCTTCCCTTTTGGAGTGCCCTCTCAAGGTATTCCTTCAGTTCCATTAAGTGTACCATTAATTGCCTCCATGTCCATGATGAGTGGATTGGCTTCTTTTCAGGGTTTCCCCTTTGGAAGTGGTCATATACCACATTCCAATCTGACAGTAGGGTCTATGCCTTTTCCTTTCATAGGTCAAGGTAAAAATCCTTTTCAGAGTTGGACAAACCTTGCAGTTAGTGGGATAGGAATTGGGAATCAGTTTTTCGGCCAACAATGGAATGTGTCGTACTCCTCGGTCAATTCATTTCGAAGATTTCCACCCTTAGCTAATGCTTGGAACCCTTACTAGGGACTATCAGCTCCTTACAATAATTTGTTAAGGGGAAACTTTGTTGGTTATGGAGGTTTTTGGCTAGAGTTGGTCAAACTCTGAGTTTTGCTAGATCACAAGGTTCACCTTTTGGTTCAGTAGGTTCTACCAGTTACTTCGGGCAACCTGGTGCCTTCCAAAATCCAGGTCATTCTTTTTAGTCATTTGGGAATCCTGCCCAATCTGGGTGGAATCCCCAAGGTCCTCCGAGACTTCCTTTTTTGGCCACGCTCAATTTGCCACACTTGAATAAGTTGACAAATGATCCAATTAGATACAATCCGGCTTGGCCTTCAGTCCCAACCAAAATTTCATCGGATATTCCAAAATTCAAAGGGAAGAGTGGTGAAGACCCGGGCAACCATGTAACCACATTCCATTTATGGTACTCATCTAACTCCCTAATCGATGATTGAATTAGGTTGAGACTATTTCAACGCACCTTAACTGGGAATGTAGCTAAGTGGTATATAGAGTTGCCGGGGGTCACCTTTACGTCTTTTGTCGATTTGGCTAACATTTTCTTAAACCATTTTCAATTTCCTATTTGTTACGAAGCCGGAACTTAACTTCTGGCCAATTTTCATTAGGACACAACCACTCACATTTCGAATCATATCCAGGAATGGAGACAGAGAAAGAGGCTCATTAAATCCAAAATTCCACCTGAATTCCATCTCGAATGGTTTTTAGAATCATTACAACCCAAAATCTCCAAGGATGTTTCTATGTCCGGAGTTTATTCCGAGGAGTAAGCTATCTTTCATGCCCAGCAGTTAGAACTGATATATTCTAAGTCTGGGACTCTACAGAAAATCTTGCTTGATGCTCCTAGATCCACGATTGATATAGCCAAACCAAAGCCAGGCCCGCATGCTAATGGTATTGTTCGATCGATTGATGTGAATGCGGAGAACCTTCTGAGCCAATTACAACAATTGTCTATACAAATTGCTTCTTCCAATCAGGTTGCACCATCTACTCCTACACCCTCTCAACCTTCTTCCGTAAACATCGTTTAGGCTTCTAACCCCAAAGGAAATCAAAATTCCGATGGGAGGAAGAAGGGATTAGGTAAAAATAAGAAACAAGATGGGAATGGTAATGTGAACAAACCTGACAATAGTGCTGGTGAGGGTGGAAAAGAGTCTAAGAAGAAATTTAAGTTTCCATGCAAGTTATGCAACGAAGACCATTTGACTCATCTCTACCCAAAAATTCAAGATGCTCAGTGCTTGTTAGTAAAGCAAGGGTCTTCTAGCTCCCAAGCTGTCTAAACTAACCCTTTCCCGCAATGGCAGCAGTTGCTTGCTAGTGGGAATTCAAACCCTGGTACCTCTGCAGGAGGCAACCAGGAGGGGGACAATTCCTCAAATGTTTTCATGATGAGTTTTAATGTCAATGTGGTTACATGGTCACAGGATTATGGTGAAGTTGAAACATCCAAGGATAAATCTGTTCCTGAAACTATGAATCCACTTCATATTGAGTGACCCTCTGTCGAGTCTATAACTCAGATACCAAAAGGTTCCACCAAACGTGCAACTATCAACCCTAATGCTAGGGCAGCCTAGAACTAATCCATTATAGAAGATCTGGTTCAAATTCCATGTGCTATGTCTGCTTTAGAGGTACTCTAGACGTGTCCAGCTCAATGAAGTTCTTTTCTTTCAGCGATAGGGGTAGTTGATCCAAACAATTCTTTAGTGCTCACTTTTGACATGCTTAATGTCAAAAAGATACTTCCTTGTCATATGGATTTTCAAATAAAGTATACTTACTGGAAAACTAATATTTTTCGAACAATTATAGATGAGGGAGCTTCCACATGCGTAATGTCTATGCCATGTTGGAAGTCCATTGGATCGCCTTCGGCTATTCCTTCGCCCACACTCTTGATAGAATTTGACGGACATTCTCATAGGCCACATGGGATTATCCCGGCCTTTCTTATATGTGTTAGAGGAAAGGTTGTTAATATCAAAGTATAAATCATTGGTACCAACCTATATTACAATCTCCTCTTAGGACGGAATTGAATTTATGAAATGGATGCCATCGTTTCGACTCTATTTCGATTCCTTTTTTTTCCTCATGAGGGGAAATTGTTAAGGTTGATCAATTGGATTATTCTGCAGTTAACCCTCGTGCAACTTCAGATTTTACTATTCTGTTGGTGGATAACCCCCGTCAACCTATCGAGCATCTAGGAGTTGGGATGTATTCTTCATTGATGGGTACATTTGATCTTCCCACTCCTATAGCTAAAATCAATGTCATTTCATCCTCCAAAGAGTCTTCACGAGAAGAGTTATTGCAGACTCATTATTTTTCAGGCCCTTGGACCTTGCCTTCACCTACAACCACATTAGATGAAGGACAAGTTGGTGGAATGGCATTCACTATGTCTGCAGCAGAGCTTAGATACCAGTCTATTGTTAACTCTGCAGACGAACATCCTACTCCTTTTTCAGAGGAAGAGCTAGATGGTGATGTGGCCCCAGCTTGGTCAGTTGACTCTACTTCTGCTATGGATTGCTTAGATACGGTTTTACCATCTGAAGAAGCAATGATGGGTGTAGATCGACATTGCAAAGATTTACACCATCGTTCATATTTTCTTCCCCCATTGCAAGAAGTCAAATCTAGGTTCTCCAATCTGCTTACTAGCGATGTTTGTATCGTCTCAAACCCTTTGGCTCCATCACACATCCGTGCCGAAGGTAATATGTCGGTCATTTTAAAAACCATACCAATAAACATCTCTAGGAACCATAAAGTGCTAAAAAATGTCTTCATCAGAGCCGAGTGTTCCCCTGAAGAGATTCAAATTTACACTGACCTTTTTAAAGAGTATCAGGATGTATTTGCTTGGTCTTATGAAGAAATGTCTGGTATTGATCCATCCATCATTCAACATGAGATCAAGATGTATGAAAACACTAAGTTGATTCATCAGAAGCTTTGATGGGTCAACCCTAGGAAAGAAGCATCTATTAAAGCTGAAGTAGGAAAGCTGCTCAAGGTGGGTTTCATATACCCCGTTCCTCTCACAAATTGGGTTTCTAATCTAGTCCCAGTTGCTAAAAAACAAGGAATGATCTGATTGTGCATTGACTCTAGGGATTTGAACAAAGTTTGTCGGAAAGATAATTGTCCCACACCGTTTATTGATCAGATAGTTGATGAATGTGCGAGTAATGAGATTTTCTCATTCATGGATGGATTCTTTGGTTATAATCAGATATCTATCCATCTAGAAGACCAACATAAGATAACTTTCATATGTCCCTGGGGTACCTTTACATACAAAAAGATGCCTTTTGGTCTTAAAAATTTTGGAGCCATGTTTCAGCGGGCTATGTCTTACGCTTTCCTCGACATCAAGCATGTCATCGAAGCATACTTGGATGCTTTAGCTGCTTGTTCTCGAAAGAGGATCGATCATCCCAGTCACCTTCGGTTGGTTTTTAATATATGTCAATTTTACAAGATCCAGTTGAATCCAAATAGTTGTGTTTTCGCAGTTACATCAGGTCGGTTTTTAAGGTTCATTGTGTCAACTGAACGGATTCAAGTTGATCCCTTCAAGGTAGAGGAAATAGTTCAGTTACCTCCCCGTCTTCCATCTGACAACTTCAAAGTCTTCAGGGGAAGGCAAATTTCTTGAGATGGTTTATAGCAAATTATGTTAAGATAACTAAAGGATTTATGCATTTGCTCAGGAAAGGAGTTCCATTTTTATGGGATGACTTTGCGCAATGATCTTTTGATGCCTTGAAGTAGGCATTGATCTCTACCCTGCTTTTGAGTCCACTGGATTATGGTAGAGATTTCCTTTTATATCTTGTAGCCGCAGAATCAACCATAGGTATGGTTCTCGTTCAAGAAGATGATTCTATCACAGAGTATGTGATTTACTACTTGAGTCGAGGCTTGGTAGGCCCTGAACTACACTATCCACCAGTCGAGAAATTAGCCTTCGTAGCTATTCATGCTGTCCAATGGCTTCACCATTATATTCTACTATGCAAAACATTTGTCTTAGTGGCGGTCAATCCTTTGGAATTTGTCCTCAGTAGGGGAATGATTGGGGGCAAATGCAATCGATGGATTGTTATTTTACAAGAATCTAATCTCGAGTTCTTGTTAGCCAAGTCTAAGAAATCATTGGTTTTTGCGGAATTAATTTCCAAGCTGCCTTGTGGAGAAGATATTGTTTATGAGGAATGTTTCCCCGACAAACATCTATTCCTCATCCCTTCACAAGGTCCATAGTATGGAGGTATCATAATCTATCTCCAGACTTCAAAGTTTCCTCCTGCTTCCTCCAAGGATGAAGGTCGAAAATTACGTCACCTGGCTAAGAACTATGTCATCATTGGTGATGCATTATATCGTCGAGGGGTTGATTCAATCCTTAGGCATTGTTTAACCTTAGAGGAAGCAGAGTCTGTGCTTAATGATTTCCATAGTGGAGCTTGTGGTGGTCATCTTTCAGGGCTTGCTATAGCCTAGAAAATCTTGCATATCGACTACTTTTGGCCTTTGCTTTTCAAAGATTGTATCGAAGCGGTCAAACATTGCCACCCTTGTCAAGTCTATACTTAGAAGATGTGCATGCATCCAACTCCTCTTTTCCTTGTTATCACTGTCGGTCCTTTTACAAAGTGACTTATTGACTTTACTACTTGTAATCCGCCTTCAGCAGTGAATCACAAGTACATTATAGTTGTTGCAGACTACTTTACAAAGTGGGTTGAGGCCATGCCCACTTATAAAAACGATAGTGAAACAACAGTGTTGTTCCTCTTCAATCAAATTATTTCTCATTTTGGTATCCCGAGAGAGATTGTCATTGATCATGGAAATTGTTTCCAGAACCAACTGACATCTGAATTGGCTCTTAAATTGGGCTTCTGGCAGGAGCATTCATCTCTGTATTATCCTCAGGCCAATGGGCAAGTCGAAACTGTGAATAAGTCCCATAAGACGATCCTGCAAAGGACAATTGAAAAAATTTCTCCAATTGGCATCTCATGTTATATCTGGCTCTCTGGGCTTACCGAACCTCAGTAAAGACTGCCACCGGTTTTACACCTTTTCAGTTAGTTTACGGGATGGAATCTATTTTTCCTATTGAGTGTGAAATTCCATCCCTTAAGCTGCCTGTTGAGCTCCTTCTAGAGACCTCTAGTCTCGAAGAGCACCTCCTTCATTTGGAGCATCTTGATGAGCAGCGTTGAGATGTCGCCATAATCAATGAGGCTCATAAGAAAAGGGTTAAAACTCAATATGATAAAGCTATCCATCCTCGAGTATTTTCTGAAGGCGACCTCGTCTTGGTCTATGACCAAGATAAAGATGCCTAGGGGGCAGGCAAATTCAAGTCTATGTGGTATGGTCCCTTTATAGTGAAACGAGTTTTAGGAAAAGGGGCTTATGAATTAGTCGATTTTGAAGGGAACAAGTTGGTGGAGCCCCGAAATGGGCTCTACCTCAATAAGTACTTTGCTTAGGCTATGGCTGAGCAATGGCTTCTTTGTATATTTTGTAATTTTGTACATATTTCTATCGGGAGTTTTTTTTATATCGACACTTTTTTTTATCTCCTTCGGTAGGTGTTGATGGATGACTTGGTCTATTTCAGATTCACTAATGGCGCTAGTTGGCACACTCAGAATCTTGCTTCTGCAGCTTAGGTGATTCATTATCCAACTGGCCAGTTGATGGTGTCAAGGGGAGTATGTATTGGTTTTGCGTCAAATAATATTTCCGAATATACTATCGTCATTAATTTACTATCCGAAGCTATTTATTATAGAATTGATTCGTTGGTAGTGTATCTTGACTCACAGCTGGTGGTGTCACAATTGAATAACATTTATCGGGTTCAGGATCCTTATTTATATCACCAATTTTTGAGAGTGAGGGTGTTGCAAAGATCATTTGTTTTTATTACTTATTTGCACATTCCACGATCTGACAATTCATTAGTACATTCTATCACTAATCAAGCATTAGATTGGCATATCATTCATTCATCAAGGTAAAAACAAACATCAAAAATCTGGAACTGTATATATATATATTATATATATATATATATATATAATATATATTATCATAAAATCGCTCATGTGTACATAGAGTGTTTCAAAAATAATATACAATATCGGGACTAAATGCCCATAATCATGTCCAGTATATCTAATGACCTGGCTCAGGATGAGCAACTAAGTAGGTGACTATTGCTTTGGCCACACGCCGAAAAAGGCGAACCCAATCCCGTGGCACTCCTACCATGCGGCACTGCATATCCTCAGGTAGATCTTCTACGACCTCCATGGGTACCCGGTGAGTCAATATCACCAAGTTTCATTGGACTGTGTATAAGACCCTCTCTATCTCTACAACTGCCTCTTCGACACCTCTTCCGTGACGCTTGTGCCACAGAAATCTGTTTGGTCGTACTGGACCCACATCTAGAACATGATCATTATGTCAGTATTTTAGTCCCATCAAAAATATCTTTAAGTTCATTTTCATATTTAAAAAACATAAAAAAAAATCTTAAAATTGATAAAACTTAAAAAATGGTTACCTATCTCTCCCCATGTTGTGTTTGGTGGCAACGCCAAATCCAGATCTCTTCTGAAATCCATGTCAGCATAATGATAGTCATCCACAGCAATGATTTGTTGTTCCCACCAGGAGAAGAAATCATCATCGAAAGTAGTCCTCGGCACGTCTCCGCCTCCAAGGCGTTTCATCAGGTCGGCCCACCTACCCATCCAAGGATCTCAGGGGCTACTAATAGAAACTGATACTCTAGGACGTAGCCCTAGAACCTTCTCGAAGGAGAAGGAGCACAAATGGTCCCATATCAAAAATTTTTGGTTTGTACTTTCTAAATGCAGGAAAATTGGCTCTTAATGTTGGTAAGAAGAGGTGTACACCAAACAAAAATTGTAGTGAGACACTCCACAACCAAGCTCATGGATAGTCGTGACACTTGGTGCAATGAGGCTGATCCATTTATCTTGGCTATGGTGAACAATAAGATCCTCAGGGACAAACTCTTTACATGTTTTATTGGAATTTGGCTTCCAAATTTCTTAGGATGCCCTAGACAGTATATATACACATAGTCTTCCACTGAAAGACTACCTCGTGTTCAGCCAATCGAATGTACAACTTCTCCTCTCTGGGAGAGACCAGTGATAAAGTAAATATCTTCTACCTCTATCCTCAAAGGCATTTGATCAGTCATAAAAGCATCATCTTCGATACTCCAGTAGTGGATTAACATTTCAAGCAAGCGAGTGTTGGCCTTCATATTTCGCATTTTGAAAAAATTCAATAAACTGCATCCTCTCAATGCATCTAAGGCCTAATAATCATTCATAACTTCATTATCAATGGAAATATGCTCCCTCTCTCTTGAGGTGATTGTAATCCTGAAAGAAAATTGATTTCCAACCGTTAGTTTTTTGTGTTTAAATTTTAAACCGCGTATACACGGGCCCTTTCATACACAGTTGCATGTAGGGCCTGCGTGTACGTGGGCTTATAATATCCAACTTGTGTATACGCTGCGTTGAAATGTTTAACATAAATTCCTATGGTAAATCTCAAAAAAAAATTCTAAAAAAAATCATAAAGTAATGCAAGCTAGAATTGGGGGTTACCTGATGATTTTTATCTAATTTGAGTGGTCCAATTCTTTGGGGGGCAAGTTTGCTCTTTTTTCTCCACAGCTTTTGCTCTCAACACAAATGGTACAAATGGTGAGTCACAAAGCCATTTTATAAGCTTTGAAAATGTCAAATTTTTTCAAAACTTGATTTTTTTTTGTCTCATGAATCTTTTAACTTGTGAGCTTAAATCGTCGGGAATAGGTTGTTTTTTCAGGACATTTTGGACGCTTTTTCGGAAATTTCACATCGGTTCCATGACTGCTGACTCGTCATGGCAAGTATCATTTACTCACTGGCATATAGGTTAGGGAAACTATTTTTCTGTTGCATTTTGCATACTAGCCTCCATTTGTCGATACACTTGCCATAGGTTCAATCCCATCATGTTATGGTTAGTAAGCCATGTTCACTCGCCAATTTTTAAATCATGACATGATGGTAGAGTCATCATTTACATGAGCATCGTAATTAGAACCTCACTAACATTGGTTTCCCATGCTATTTTATTGAGTAGGCTCATGAGTCCTCTCTAGTCCCACCATGACTTGTGCATTGTAGACTCATTCCTCTTTGCTTCTTCACTTCGTTATGGCCTTATACCCTAGAGGCTCCTTTGTGTTGAGTTGTACTACTGCATTGCATTTTGACCATCTACACCTTTTTTCCTTGAGCCACCTTCGCTTGGACTCGTGTTTAAGCCACTTTTTGACCATGTCTTCTACAAACTCAAACTTGCAATCCCTTAGCTTCTTTAACTTGACACACCCTCATAACCGTGGAAGGAACATCCCTTTAAGTGTCCTTGACTAACTTCACCTCCCTGCATTGAGCATAGGCATGTTCCCATCCCAAGAACTAGATCATCTGTTTCACTGACACTTGTTCTTTCCACTGTACTATAGCATTCTTTTATTCTTTTTCCAACTTAAATAAAAAGATGAAAAAAATACATATTCCAAAAAAGAGTGGGAACGGGACAACATTTCCATATATTGTTGGCAGCTAGAGTCAGTTGTGTCACCCTCGAACAAAGCACTCAAAAGAAAGTCTCTCCTCCATTTGGGTGGGATTTAGTTTGACATAGGTATTGTTAGGATATTCCAACACATAGGAAATAGTTAAGTTCAACTTGGTCTAGTTTAGAGTTAGGTATAGAGTTAGGTAAAGTGTGTTTCTTTACCGTTGTACATTTTGTAACTTACAATCCGATGGTCACGATATGTAGTGATCCGACGGTTCATTCTCTCCTCGGTATTAACGACACTTGATCCGTGGCTTGACACCCGATTGGTCCATGAATTCTATTTAAAGCGCATGGAGGGTCATTTGTAAGTTAACCGTGCATGAGAGAAGCTTATGTAAATTTTCATTCTTTTATTAATAAATTGCCTGTAGTAGCCACGTTGGCGCAGGCCGTGGACTGTTTCCCTCTCTGAGGGTTTTAACCACGTCAAAATACTGGTGTATTGATCTGTGATCTGTTTGGGAGCGGTGTCCTTTTGGTGTTCTGTCTGAGGAACTTACCCTGTAAATTCCTACATGGTATCAGAGCTATTTGAGGGCCGCGTCCGTTGGTGATCCAAATCTGAAGCCGTAGAACTGCATGCGGCTGTCGTTTCCTAGATCTACTGTTTCTGACTGCTTTCGGGCCGAGAGGACTGCTCTGTTGTGTTCGGAGCATCTGTTCCAGTGAGGAACTCCTTTCGTTTCACGCGAAAAGGTTTCCGGTAGCCCTATCTGCGTCATTTTTAAGATCTGGAGGTATACAGTCTTTATTTGCAGTTTATTGTTATTTTCTCTCTGCTTATTTCGGTTTCGGTTTATTTAGCTTTTTTTTAACCGGATCTATACCTTTCATTTCTGTGTATGCTCTTTGCCCTGCGACTCTGTGCGATCTGGGCAAATCAGAAACAGAAAGAAATGATTTTTTCTCATGCGTATGCTCTTTTCCCTGCACCTTAGTGTGATCTCGGGAAATCAGAAACATTGAGAAAAATATTTAGTTTTTCGGCTAAAGCTAACTTTGAGCCACAAGGTTCATTTTTTTTTTAAATATATAATTTTTTGGGTAAAGCTAACATCGAGCCATAAGGTTCGTTTTTCTTGCATGTCCGTGTTGGGTTTTGTGTTTTGTGTTTTGTAGGGAAAAAGAGGTTTCTCAAGGCAAGCACGCAACCCAAAGCCCCCCCTCCCCCCTCTCTCTCTCTCTCTCTCTCAAATTTTTTGTATAGATCAATTGGTTCAAAGCTATTTTAAGGGAGTAGAGGTCTTGGGTTCAAATCCCCATTTTGTGGGGGCGTTTTTTTCATTCCCACACATTCGCGCACTTTCCCAGCAACTTCAACAATTTTTTTTCAAAAAGCCATAACTTCTTCATCCGGAAGCCTTTTTCAGAGCCGTTTTTTTTAAAACAGCCTAATTTTTCGAGATCTATCCATTGGAACACTTACTTTCAGCATCTTCAACTTCTGTTTTTTTTTTTTAAATGGAAAGTCCATGCCAAGTCATTCTTGACAGCACTAACTACTTCCAATGGGCATCCTACATGGAAGATTTACTTAGAAGTAAAGGTCTCTACAGAATAGCCACGGCCAAGAGAAGAAACCAAAAGATGAAGACAAGGTTGCAAAATGGGAAAATAGACAAGATCAAGCACGTGGTTTGATAGGGATGTCTATTTCTCCTGATCTTAGATTCCATATTGCAGAACTTGAGACTCCTCATGAAGCATTGGACCAAATCACTAAATTTTTTGGGATTAAAAATGAAATTAGAGCCCATCAACTTGAAAATGAGTTGCTTACATTGGATCCTAATAATTTTTCTTGCATTGAAGATTTCTTGTGCAAATTCAAGACCCTTAGATATCTCTTGGAAGGTGTTAAGGTTAAGAAAACAGATAGTAACCTTATTTATTCCCTCCTTACTAAGTTGGGACCAGCCTACTCTGTATTTGTTTCCACCTTCCATTCTACAAGGGAAGCTTTCATTTGTCAAGGAAAAGACTACAAGGCCCCTTCCTTTGACTCTTTTTGTGATTCTTTAATAAGATAACAGGAAAAACTCTTACACCTTGGTCTTCTTAATCTTGGAAACTCTTCCAAGAAAGCGTTAGCCGCCCAGCAGCAACCAAATTTTAAGAATCCTAAGAAGTCATATCCTAAAAAGAATTGTCCTAAACCCAACAAGGGTCCTAAGCAAACTCAGTCTCAAAATGAAAGATCATTTCAGCAAAATGATAAGACCAATAAAAACAAATGGAAGAAGACTGATAGACATTGTAACTTTTGTAATCGAGATGGCCACTTAGAATCTAAATGCTTTAGGAAGATGGAAGCCTTGGAAGCGCAATGAAGAAACATAACATCCATGTGGAGCATTCTTCTACTTCAACTTCAACTTCATCTTCAGGAATGGCACTTTCTGCATGTCGTTGTCAATCATCTCAGTCTGGTTATGCATTAAATGTATCTTCTTCTTCTCATTCTCATGAGTGGCTCATTGATTCTGGAGCCTCTTATCACATGGCCAAAAACAAAGCCATGTTTTCTTCTTTACATGATTGTAACACCAAAAATATATATGTTGGTGATGATAGATCTCTTAATGTTGTAGGGACTGGACTGTTCATCTAGACAATGGTCAGTTTAATGATGTATTATGTGTTCCAACCTTATCCAGCAACCTTCTATCTGTATATCAGATAACTCATTCAGGTGAAGGTAAAATTGTTGAATTTTCAGCTCATGATGTTGTAATCAAGGATCTAAGAGATCCTAAACAGATTCTAGCTACTGGTATTGCTGATGATTCCACAAGGTTGTATAAGTTTCACAACTTTGGGTCATCAAATCTTCCCTCGGTATTTGTTGCTCATAATGATGAAGTGAGCAAACTTGGCATGAGCGATTTGGTCACTTAAACTATCGCTCCCTTCAGCATCTATGTAAAGAAAATATGGTGACAGGTCTTCCTATGGTATCTTGCAGAGATGGTGTTTGTTCCGGATTTGTACTCGGAAAACATCATCAGGACAGTTTTGAAAACCGTGCCTCTTGGCACGCCTCAGCCCCTTTACAGCTTGTGCACAGTGATTTGTGTGGTCCACTTCCTGTTGCTTCATTCTCTGGCTGCAAGTATTTCTTAACTTTCATCGATGATTTCTCCAGACGCACTTGGGTATACTTCTTAAAACTCAAGAGCGAAGTATTTAACACATTTTTGGCCTTCAAAGCCTTTGTTGAAAAACAACCTGGACATCAAATTCTTAAGCTAAGAATTGATAATGGTGGAGAATATGTTAAAAACACATTCATCAACTTTTGCACCGAAAATGGAATTCAAATGCAACACATTGTTCCCTACACTCCACAGCAAAATGGTGTAGTTGAACGGAAAAATCGCACCTTAAAGGAAATGGCTAATTGTATGCTGCAATCTAAAGGACTCAGTCTTAGTTTTTGGGCCGAAGCAATTAATTGTGCAAATTATATAATAAATCGCACTCCTACTAAGGTTCTAAAGAATATCACTCCAGAAGAAGCTTGGATTTCCATTAAACCAGATATAAGTCACTTTTGTATTTTTGGAAGTGAAGCATGGGCCCATATTCCAGATGAAAAGCATAAAGCTTTAGAACCTAAGAGTGAGAAATGTACTTTTGTTGGATATTCTGAAGATGTAAAAGTTTATAGACTTATTCCATTTAAGTCCAAAAATGTTATCATTAGAAGAGATGTAAAATTTGATGAAAATAAATCGGCCTGTGAGCCTAGTCCGGCGGATGTGCCACCTCTTCCTATCTCTTCTACTTTTGAAACATTTCTTCTTCAGATGATGAAAGTGAGGATGACAATCCTCCCCCACCTTCTCAGGATCCTCAACTTCCAAGATGGGTCCGTGCTACTCGGGATGCAGCAGGTGATCTTGCCGGTGATCCTACAGATCAGCGACGTACACGTTCTCAGTTTGAAAGAGCCTCTTCTTTACTGGCTCAAGCTCCAGTAAATCATGATCCTGACACTTTTGCAGAAGCTTCAGGCCATCCACATTGGGAAGTAGCTATGAATGAAGAATATCATTCATTGTTGGCAAATGATACATGGGATCTTGTTCCTCTACCAAAGGGACGCAAACTTGTTAGATGTAAATGGGTTTACAGAACCAAGTATGGACCAGATGGGAAAGTTGATAAACATAAAGCTCGTCTTGTTGCTAAGGGCTTTTCACAGGTTGAAGGCATTGACTACACTGAAACCTTCTCCCCTGTTGCCAAAATGAACTCTATCCGCCTTGTTCTTTCCCTTGCTGCCTCTTTAAAATGGGAAGTCCATCAGATGGATGTTAAATCTGCCTTCTTGCATGGGGACTTGCATGAAGAAATCTATATGGAACAACCCATTGGCTTCATCCAAACAGACTCCAGCCTTGTATGTCGACTTAAGAAATCTCTTTATGGTCTCAAGCAAGCTCCTCGGGCTTGGTATGCCAAAATGGATAGCTTTCTTTTAGAATCTGGCTTTTCTAGGTGTTATTCTGACAATACTGTCTACACCAAGAAAGTGGGCAACTCTCTTATCATCCTTGTTCTTTATGTTGATGATCTTATTCTTACTGGTAGTGATCCCAACCTTATAAACCATGTGAAGTCCAGCCTTAAAAAGAAATTTGAAATGACAGACTTAGGACACTTACACTATTTTCTCGGTCTTCAAGTCTTGCAATCCAAGGAGGGTATTTCCCTTTCCCAGTCCAAGTATGCTTGTGATATTCTTCGTCATTTTCACATGGAAGATTGTAAGCCAGCTCCTTCTCCCTTTCAGTCTGGAGTCAAACTTTCAGTCTCTTGTACTTCTCCTGAAGTTGATGCTACCTTATACCGTCAACTTGTAGGAAAACTCTTGTATTTAACCCATACTCGTCCTGACCTTTCCTTTGCTGTTGGCCTTGTTGCTCGTTTTTTGCAAAACCCCCGTGAAAGTCATTGAAAAGCAGCTAAAAGAATACTTCGTTATGTTCGACGTACAATACAGTTTGGGATTCATTACAGTGCCAAAGCAACTCCTCTATTAGTTGGTTTCACTGATTCTGATTGGGCTGGTGACCCTGATGATCGGAAGTCTACTGCCGGTTATGTCTTCACTCTTGGTTCAGGACCTATTACATGGGTTTGTAAGAAACAGGCTGCCATTTCTCTTTCGTCAGCAGAAGCAGAGTATCGTGGTGCCGTGGAAGCTAGTAAGGAAGCCTTGTGGCTTCGTCAGATCCTATCAGAATTGGGCTTTGAGCAGCAGCATCCGACTACACTTTGGTGTGATAATCAAAGTGCCATTCATCTTTGCAAAGATCCAGTCCAGCATCAGC
>APFE031266799.1:0-17015 GCA_000404065.3 Pinus taeda | reverse complement strand
AAATCTGCCCTATTGACCAATGTTGACTTTTTTGGTTAGGGCTCTTTTGTTCTTGTCATAAATTATCAAAATTTGTAAATTGTATTATCTCTCTCTGCTGAACTATTGAAGACTAAAGGAATATTTGATCAAGGGTTTCCCCACATTGGTGTTTGTCCCTGGCTGGTGCCACATCTTGTGTCCTCTTGTCTTGGCTTGTCTTCTACTGGTTTGTTTATGTTCTATCTGCATTTTACTATCATGTTGATGTGATCTATAAACTGAAATTGATATTGGGCTCATAAAGAAATTGAAGTAAAATTTCTCTAAAGCATAGAACATACCATTGTTGCCTAAAATTAACATAGTATCAAAGCTGAGGTGGAGACAAAGCCCAAGCAAGAGTGAAAGAGTAATCACCAAGGACAATTGGATAAGGTCAAAAGACTCAATGGGTTCCTCATCCTACTTCTCGGCTGAAGACAAGCTCCATGATAATCTAACTATCATGGATGGAAGATGTCTCTTGATTTGACCTTGGAAGAGAAGGAAGTGATGGATTATGTGCAGGGTAAATCCTTGAGCCTTCTTCAAATGATTCAACTGCTGCGAAGACCATGTACAATAAGGCTGAAGTGAAAGCGAAGAAGATTGTCAGGGATTCCATTGACAAGCATCTGGTGGCCTATATCTCCGAATTGAAGACCTCCAAGGAGATATACGACAGGTTGTTGGACATGTTCAAGGTTAGTAATGCTAATCAAATTCCATTTCTCAAGATTAAGTTGAAACATATTAAGAAGTGCAAGGACGAGGACATTCAATCCTATTTCTTGAGGATTACTACGATCAAGAATGATCTACTCTCAATTGGGGAAGTTATTCCTGACAAGGAACTTACTCTCACCACCCTTGGAGGACTCCCACTTGAGTGGTATGTATTTAGAACCACTATACTCAACAATGATCGAATTCCAGGGTTTGAAGAATTGATTTCGAGATGCATTCAAGAAGAAACAAGAATGGTGGAGCAAAAAATTCCTTTTAATAGAAGCAACCCCACTGCATTCTTCAATCATGCCAAAAGGAGGAATAATGCAGGGTCTAAAGGTCACTTCCATGGAAATCCTGGATCTAAGGGAGGAAGGAAGACCAGGTGCTTTGTTTACAATAAGTTTGGCCACTATGCAAGGGAGTGCCCTAATAAAAGGAATGCACCTCGAGATGATGAATATCATAACATCTCCAGGGGCAACTTCAACAAGAACAACAACAACAATCAAAGGAATGGCAAGCCCAATTTCAAAGGAAAAAGGAATGTGAGACATCGAGGAAATGGTCGACCCTCCAAGAAATCAAGGAACTCCAGGGATGATGAATCCAATGTTGTTAACAATAAGCAAAAAGAGTACTATCTTATGTCGGCCCTCTCCACTGCCTCTCCTCCGGACACTTTGGGAAATGCGCTGATTGATAGTGGTGCCTCAAGGCACTTCGCCAGACACAAGGATGCCCTCTCTAATCTGATAGAAAAGGAGACAAACTTGGAGATCATCCTTGGTGACGATGCCACCTATCCCATGAAGGGAGTAGGGAATGTTACCCTTCAATTGAATCAAGGTAACACTATTCATTTACAAGAAGTACTATATGTACCCGATATGAAGAAGAACCTGGTGTCCATTTCAACAATGGAAGATAAAGCATTCAAGGTGGCTTTCATCAATGGAAAGGTACGTGTTTGGAAAAGAAATTTCAAGGATGCTTTTACTCTTGGGTGTAGGGTTGACACTTTGTATCAAGTTGGAGGAAGTCCATTGGGAGCCATGTCTTGCAACACATCTCTACAATCTAAACTATGGCACTAGAGATTTGCCCATTTTCATTATAAGGCCCTACCCGATGTGAGACAGATGGTTACAGGTATGCCCAAATTCAAAGTAGAGCATGAAGGTGTATGTCCGGGATGTGCCGAAGGAAAACTGACAAGGGGACCCTTCCCCTCAAGTAATAACAAGACCACAGACATATTGTAATTGATCCACTTCGACATATCTGGTATGATGCCCATAAACTCCTTGGAGGGATACTTATATTATCTCACCTTTGTGGATGATTATTCTCCAAGACCTGGATCTACTTCTTGAAGAAGAAGGATGAAGTGTTCACTTGGTTTCGTCATTTCAAAGCCTTGATTGAAAACCAATTCGAGAAGAATGGGACTGAGTTTGAATCCAATGTATTCCAAGATTATTGCAGAGAAGCTGGCATTAAAGGGGAGACTACAACGCTAGATACTCCTGAGCAGAATGGTGTGGCCAAAAGGAAGAATCGCTCCATTGTAGAAGTTGTCCGTGCCATGCTTCATGGTCAAGGCCTTTCGAAGTTTCTATGGGCTAAAGCTGCAAACACCGTTGTGTATGTTCAAAACCGATGCGCTCATCAAGCATTGGACTCTAAGACTCCTGAAGAAATGTTCACTGGTAAGAAACCCGATGTCTCTCATTTTAGAATTTTTGGAGGCCCCGTATATTTTCATGTGCCAAAAGAGAAAATAAGCAAATTGGGTGCATCTGGGAAGAAAGGAATCTTTGTGGGCTATAGTGAAAATTCTAAGGGATATAGAATTTATGTGGTTGGTCGAAAGGAAGTTGAGATAAGTCATGATGTCACCTTTGACGAAGATATGGCCCTTAGGAAGATCAACAACCTTCCTATCTTAAGGAAGGACAAAGAAGTTGACACAAGAAATCAGGGCGAAGAAGAGGACCAAAGCACGTCGTTTAGGACAACCCGGTCTTTAATGATGCTACGTACGCTGTTGCCGTTGGTGCAAGAGCAGAGCACTAGCCACAGAGCGCAACGTGTTGTGTGTGTTGTTTCCGTTAGTATAGGCGGACATGTAAGTGCTGTTGTCGTTGGTGCAGGAGCCGAGAATGGTGGAAGCATTAACGTTGACGACTCGATAGACCATGCAACAGAGACAACGAGGGGAGGCACGGGTAGTCGCGGTGCAACAGGGAACGACTGCTGTTGGGGAATATAGAACTTTGAATTGAAGGCACATGGAGTCAGTGCTGCTTGTAATAATCCTGAATGCAAACAACTCATCTAGTTCTCCTTTGCTACCATGTAGAGTTATCTTGAAATGATGCATTCCATTGGATTCACTCTCTTGTTTTTCTACAGATAGATGCCATGTTGCATCTTGTTCACTATTATCTAAGTCATCATTATTTTCGTGCGAAGAAGAGCCTCGATGTTCAACAATATCATTGTCTTCCAACGCAACAATGGTGATTGTTTGGGATTTTTCTTGCTTTTTTGATTTAGAAGTAGCAATTCCATTTGATTTCTCAAGTTAAAGACTACATGCCCCTCTCTTATGCCATTGCCATAGCCCTCATGAGATACGGCTATATCATTTATCATGCTTTTGCTTTTTACCTCATGAAAAAGCATGTTGGAATTTTGAAGACTAGTCTTCTTTTGTTCTGCTTTTTGTTGAAGATTTGGGTAATATTTCGAAAGGGGGCTCATTCCAGATACCTTCTCAGCCTGAAGAAATGAGGATACAACCGCATTATCCTTGGGAGAGAATGATATGTCCTCTTGTTTTTTATTCACATGCAACATTGCATTCGACCTGATGTATGAGTTGCTTCACTTGGCGCCGAAATGTATCAAAGTTGGTTCTTTTATGGAAACGTTGTAAAGGTACAAGGATTTTAAATGCTAAGTCAAGGAAAGCTACATGATAGCTCCATTGAGCCAAGTGTTCAGTGAGGTGATGAAGCAAAAAATATACACACTCGTCTTGGAAAGCACGAGTTTTCAAGAAAACTTTTGGTACCTTTAATGCTATTGAAAAGTCAGAAGCTTTCCCGTATCCTCCAGTTGGTGTCCTGTCCAATTCTTTACGTTCTAGCATATCAAAAAGTAAAGAAGCCACATGAATAAAAATTCCTCTAGCAGAAGCAAGTGTGTTTAACATTTTGGTAAATCTCAGTCTCAAAGGGGTATAACGTGCAGTAGGCACCAAATGAGCAACTTCGATTCCAATGGAAAGAGGCTGGAAGTCAATATTGTTGGCATTGGCACAAAGAAATTTAAACCAAAGTTCAAGGCAATTCATATATTGCTAGTTGTAAGCCTTCTCCAGTTCTTCCTTGGTATTTAATGTTTGAGCACGTCGTAAAATCATTCCCAACTGATTAATGAATGTAAATACATGTTGATAAGCATTTGATAAGTCCACTCCGTAGAGTTCCACAACATAGTTCTTTAGGAACTCAATCTGTTGAAGGTTTGCTGTGTTGACAAATTATGGCTTGATGAGACCTTCAAGGTTGCTTCCCTCTTTCCACCTAACAGAGACATTCGTAGTAATTTCCTGAATATACCATCAATCTCACCATGAACAAATATCATGATTGTGTTAAAGGTATTGTTGTTTACAATTGTCAAAATTGAAAAAGAGTCGTCTCTTCTCCCATCCCCGTTAGTGACATGCAGTTCTAAAAGCTTGAAGGAAGCAACAAAGAGCTCCTATGTTTTGTTGCTCATTTATTTCTTGACACCAAGCATCAACATGAGCAGCTGTGAAGACCTTTTTTGGTTTCAAACTTTTGTTGTCACTCTCTTCTAGTTGACCAGGCTTCAGAACACCTTCCTTGAGATTCTCTTTGTCTTCTTTAAAGTTAGTGTTATATTCATGATTGAATTGAAGAAGTTCCTTTTCATGTTCTTTTAAAAGTTTCAAAAATTTAGTATCCTTCTGTTTAGGTATCTCTAACTGTTTCTTATGCTTATCAATCTTTAACTGCAATGTTTTATTTTGGCCTTGCAAAGCATTACCAACATCATCTTCTTCTTCTTAATTATCTTCCACAAATTCACTTCTAAATATATCTGAGAAGTCATTCTCTTCCTCCAAAGGTAGACCATCACTTTCTAACACTGTGTCTTCAACGAGAGTATCATCTTCAGTGCTTTGTTCTTTCATCTTGACCTTTGCCACAACTATAACATCTTCGACCTTACCCTTTGAAATTTCGGCTCGAGAATCTTCTGCAACATTCCCATCCATATAAAGACTAGCTTCATCAGAGTCCTCATCTTGATCTATATCGGCGTCATCGGAATCATTATCTTGATCTAGATCATCTTCATCCACATCAAGATCAGTGTTATTTGAATCCTCATCTTGATCTGTATCAGCTTCATCGGAATCATCATCTAGATCATTTTCTGCGACATCTTCATCTTCAACATTATAATCATCTAATGCTTCATCTTGTTTTGTTTCACCATCGCTATCATCTTCCTTATTATCGATTTCCTTCCGACATGTTTTAACTTCTGCATATGATTTTTCTAAATGTTGAAATGCTTCTTGAATTTTACTTAACTGCTCAACACATTCAGGATGTAAATGTGATGGCATATTGTGCGGCGAACAACGTTCAAAGACTCGCATGATTATATTGTGCGCCATGGCTCTGATACCATTGAAGCATAAAAATTGATAGCTTGTAGACTTGAATGTAAAAATACATAAGAGGTATTTGTAAGAATAATTTATTATATATATAAAAATGTATGAGTAATGAATGTTACAATGAAGACCCGCATATATACCTAAGCAGGTGTCCTTCCGTGACTGGGCATGTCCTTTAGACATGCCTTTTCACTTAACTCATCACTACTTAACATAATCATTACTTGATTATTTAGTATTTATATTTATTTATGTCTATTTTATTTTATACAAGTTATGTCCGTAACAGACTGATGAGCAGGTCGTCGATATTTTGACAAAGCCCCTGGGGAAGGTCAAATTCTTGGCCTTCCGAGAATGACTTGGAGTGGTGGTGAGACCCTCTTTTGAGGGTCCTGTATGAGATGGACATTGAGCTCTGGGAGCTCCGGGGGGCTTGGGGTACTTCTTGGAGCAGTGAGCAACCATAGGGTGAGTGGTTTAGCCTTCCCCTAGTGGTTTGTTGTGTACAGGGTGAGTGGTTATCCTTCCCTTGTGACACCCCTTGGTGATATTTGAGCAGGACGAGTGGTTCATCCTTCTTCTACCGAGACATCCTATCCATGCAGTCTAGGACTCATGGGAAGTACCTCTCATCTGGCCAATGAGGAGGGAAATGAGGATAGGGACCGTAGTACTATCGATGGACACATCGTGTACTACCGTCCTCCCTATGCTAGGATGTCCGATATTGATTTGGGATCAATAGGAACTAACTTCGGTTCAGTAGGAGTGGTATGAGACACTCTCTTTTGATTGGAATTGAATTCGGGTCAGTAAGAGTGATATGAGACACTCTCTTTTGATTGGGACTGACTTTGGGTCAGTAGAGAATGGTACGATACATTCTCGATCACTTCTTCTTCTTCTTCTTCATAGTTCAGCAGAGCAGAGCAGTGCATGGATGGCAAAGATAGTACAGATTGGCAGATGGATTAGCAGGTGGAGTTCTCCCTAGTTGAGAGGGAGTGTTAAAATTGGAAACTAGGGCCAAACTCCACATGGGTCATCTTATTTATGACAACTGATATTTTTCTTGGATTCCTCTATCCGAGAGGTGTAGGATTGATCTAAATTTCATCCGATTCTGACATGTACAAATGAAGTTATGAATTTATTTTGATTATCCTCATTTGGACACACTTCATCTTCACACGTCTCTTTCTCCTCATCTGATTGGGTACGGATTTTTGGGTAGTTTCTCTCTCCACACGTGCAAAGGAAAGGAAGGGCTTTTTTTGTTCCAGCTGTTGACCAACATTGACTGAATTTGCAAGAGGTTGTTTTGACTGTGTTGACCATCTTTGATTGCGGTTTGGTGTGAGGAATTTCTGTTTGGGCAGGCCGCAGTTTTGGGCACGAAATTCAAGGTTGTTTGATCTCTATTTGACCAATGTTGACTGTGGTTAGGGCTGACCATAGGTTGACTGTTTGACCAGACTTTGACTGGGCTGATTTTGACTATTTTGAGGGTTGTTTCATAGTGTTGTTTGGAGGCCGAAGTTGACTGAAATTGACCGAATATTTGAGGGTCAAATCTGCCCTATTGACCAGCGTTGACTTTTCTGGTTAGGGCTCTTTTGTTACTGTCATAAGTTATCTGAATTTGTAAATTGTAAATCTCTCTCTGCTGAACTGTTGAAGACTAAAAGAAGATTTGATCAAGGGTTTGCCCACATTGGGGTTTGTCCTTGTCTGGTGCCACATCTTGTGTCCTCTTGTCTTGGCTTGTCTTCTACTGTTTATGTTTATGTTCTATCTGCATTTTACTATCATGTTGATGTGATTGCTAAATTGAAATTGATATTGGGCTCATAAAGAAATTGAAGTGAAATTGCTCTAAAGCATAGAACGTACCATTGTTGCCTAAAATTAACAAGATGATATGCTAAACTCATGTTGAGGTAGGTTCCTATATGTTTAAAAAATTCCTTCTAGAAATTACCTTTGAATTTGGCATCTCTATTGCTAACAATGACCTTTGGAAACCCATGTAATTTGTAGACATTCATGCAAAATATCTTGGCGATTTGTTTTGCTGAGTTTGATTTCCTCATTCCTATGAAGTGTGCATACTTGGTGAGTTTGTCGACTACTACAAGAATTTTTGTCCTTGCCATTAGACGCAGGTAATATTTTGATAAAGTCCATTGATATTTCCTCTCACTTTTGATTTGGATTTTTTAAGGAATGGAGCAGTCCAGGGGTCATAATGTTCTCATTTTTATTTCTCTGGCATTTATCGCATTCTTCTACATATTTTTCAATATCATTATTCATTCCTTTCCATAAAAATGATTGGCGTGCATTATAGTCGGTTTTAAAGAAACCTACATGTCCGACTAACGGTGAATCATGGGACTCTAGAAATTTGGCTTTAAATTTGGAATTTGGACTTAGGTAAATTCTTCTCTTGTACCACAGAATATCGTTTTTCCATTCAAATTTTGAATTTTGAGGGTTATTGTTTATAACACTTGTTTCTGGATCTTATGCAAACTCACTTCAAATTTAATTAAGCCATTTGGGACAACAATTGAAATTTCAAGTAATGGTGATTCTTCTTCCTTCCTAGACAAAGCATCTGCTACTACATTGTCTTTCCCCTTCTTATGTAACATATCCATGTTGAAGGCAACAATTTTTTCGATCCATTTTTGTTGTTTTGGAGAGAGTGTTTTTTGCTGGAGGAGGTGCCGAAGACTATTATGGTTTGTTCATGTTAATAATTTACTTCCCAAAATATATTGTCTTCACTTGGCTAATGTGTGCATAATGGCGAGCGATCTCTTGTTGTATGTAGACTTGAGATGTTCTCGCTTGTTGAGCTTCTTGCTTTCAAACGCAATTGGGTGATCATCCTGCATTAATATTGCTCCTTTGCCACAACCTAAAGTGTCACATTCAATTACAAACAACTTTGAAAAGTTTGGAGTTGCCAATACAGGGGCATTAGACATAATTTCTTTCAAGTCTTCAAAACACTTTTCTCCTTCATCATCCTATCGAAATGAGTTCTTCTTTAGAAGGTTCGTTAGAGGTACTGTTACATGGGCATAGTTTTTAATAAACCTTCGATAGTACCAAGTCAACCCTAGGAATCCTCTTAATTTGGAGATGCTAACCGGTTTGGGCCATTCTTTTATCGCTTTGATCTTATGAGGATCTACTTTTAATCCTTCCTTGGATATTATGTGTCCGAGATACTACCTCTTCTTTTCCAAAGGTACACTTGGACATCTTTGCATAGAATTGATGTTCTTCTAATATAGTGAGAACTTGCTCCAGGTGATGTAGATGCTTCTTCCATGTTTTACTATAGATTAGAATATCGTCAAAGAACACTAACACAAACTTCCTTAGATAGGGACATAATACCTCATTCATGGTGGCTTGGAAAGTTGTTGGAGCATTAGTTAATCCAAAGGGCATTACCTTAAATCAGTGTTGCGAACATCTCGATAACATCCCAATTTTATCTCGAAAACACGATTTTTTGGCCTAGCCGATGTTTACCGACTTTTAAAGATATTTTTATGGTATCTTAATTTTGCCGATTTTTACCGATATTTTCCCAATTTTTACGATTTTTTGGTTTTCTGGACCTTTGCCGATTTTATCCCGATGCCGATGTTCGCAACATTGCCTTAAATTCATATGACTCTCATGTGTTCGAAAAGCAGTCTTCGCTATGTCCTGTAGCCTTATTTTGATTTGGTAGTATCCCGATCTCAAGCCTAGTTTTGAAAAGCACTGGGCTCCCTAAAGTTCATTTAGCATTTCATCTATAAAGGGGATCAAAAACTTATTTTTAATCATTACCTTGTTCAACCCTTGATAATTTACACATAATCTAAAGGATCCATCCTTCTTTCGGACTAGAACCACTGAAGCAACATAAGGGCTTCTACTCTTTGAGATGATCCGACATTTCAAAAGATCTTGGACTAATCTTTTGATTTTAGTTTTTTGATGACGTGGATATCTATATGGCTTGATATTGACAGGGTTTGACCTTGATTTGACTTTGATTATGTGCTCGACTTCTCTTTCAGGAGGCATCTTCATAGGAAGATCATGGAACACCTTTTTGCGTTTTTGAATCAGTTTTTGAACTTCAGGTGGTAGTTCTTGAACTTCAGGTGTTTCTTTGCTACCCAATCTTGGTGCCAACATCTCCATTTGATGACATTGGACTACATATGCTGGTGCTCCCTTCCAAATCAACTTCATCATCTGGTATGACGATACAATTTGATTATGAGGGGGTTGGAACCCATATAACTTGTATTTGTGCCCCTCCCACCTAAGCTTTATAGATTGCTTTTCTTGGTTTTCCCCTTGGAGGGGTTTTGCCTTGGCTTGGAGCCTAACTTTTGTGTTCATTGTCTATTGGTGATCGTCATAGTTTATGTTTTTTGGTAATTGTTTGATGATCAGAACATAATAAAAATAATAAGAAACCAACACATAATCGCAACCAATTATCAAGTAAACGAGAAATCAACCCTAATTTCTGCCCTAATCATTTCTCAACAATTTCTTCCAAGTGACTTTTGCCCCTTTTTATTTAATAATATTTTGGCCCTCATTTTATTTAATAATAATATCATAAAGTAAGTTGGGCAATATTCCTTTGTCTCCTTTGTCTCCTTAGCGATTTTCCCTATTCGCTAGCCTAAAGGAGACAGTTAGGCTAGTAGGAAGGTATCTCCATGCTCAATTAAGTGGGGACATTACATTTAAACCTGAGCAATTATTACAACGCGTGGCCTGGGAAGGACATTGAGTGAGGCATGCCAACAGAGGCATCTGACCTAGAGAATCAACCTTTATACCTCTTGCCTGAAACTCAAAGTACTTGAGCACTCGAGTTAACCCATTGGGTTAATTAAACCTCTTTTTCAATCAAAGGTCTACTATAGTATTCAAGGTCTATTTTTGTAGAGTTAGGAGTGTTAAGATAATAGAAAAGTATAAAGATAAAAAGCACATGCACATGCAAGGATAGTCTAATTGTTACCCCTTATATTTGCATGTGTGGTAAATGTGTGATTTTGGTCACGTGATGGAGTTTGAAGGTTCACTGAAGCACATTCTTCCATACCTTGTCAGCTCACCAAACAAAGTTATGATTTTGAATTTTTCTTAAAGCATCTTTCTCCTTAATTGCTGAAGCTGTTTTAACTTCACCCTTTTTAAGGTCCTTTATAAATTACAGCAGACAGACATAATGTATGCAGCCTACCTTTCTTCTTTGCTGGCTAGTCGACCATGTGTCTCTGGGTTGGGGAAGCTCATCCAATCATATGTCTACAATTTTATAAAAACACCTGTGCCTTTCTTCTCTCCTTGGCCTGTTAAACGCCTCAAACCAGCATTGCTATATTTATGATTTGTGTCATTTTCAACACTTATGTCACCAAATTGTTGCTGCATACTGGTTATTGAACATTGGCCTTCTTCATGAACTTCTTTCCTGTTCATCATAGCTGGTTTTTCTGTCATTACGCAGCCTTCATCACTGATTCTTGGATCTGATAGTGGATCTGAATTTGACTGAAAGCACCCTCCACATTCATAAACAAGTACTTAAAAAATTTCATCAGTGTATTTCTTTCATGGATTCACATCATCTTGATGGGATGAACTAAGTCTTTAAAATTGTGATAGACAACAAATGGACCTAAAACTGCTTTAAGAACTTGTGGCCTACGGTGATGTATATCATAATACACCTTTCTGCAAGATTGCTGTTTTCCAATAGTGTGCCATTCACTCTCAGATATAGTTTGGTTCTTGAGGAGAATTTTGGAAACATCAGGAGGAAGAACCACATGTCTGTATTTGTAAGTGTCAACTGTGTATTTCTCTAAGTAATGAACTTGTCTCATTATGGTGGAATGAACTAAGGCTTGAATTCCTCATGGACAACAAATGGACCAAAAACTGCTTGCATCCAAATGTGGCTGAAAACCTCTAAGAAAAATATGTACCAGCAAAATTAATGCAGGAAAATCTGAAGTTAGGAGATGGAAATATGTAGGATAAGTTTTTTCTATAGGGCTTACTTGGCATATGAATAAACTAAGGAGCTCGGAGGCAGAGATAGTAATAGTTCAAAGTCTATACATATGCACAAGAGGCTCATTGCCAGCAGTACTTCACACAGGTTCCCAACCATGTATTATTCATCTATTCACATCTGCTTTGTAATATTATCTTATCATTGATCTTCAGTGGTTTAGAATAGTTATATTTATGAAGCGGTTTTTCAGTTCATGGTGTTCTGAAATTTTTTTTTGAAAAGAAATTGATGTGCCTCACCTCAGCTCAAAATATAATTTAATTAACAGAAAGATCTTTCACTTGTTACACTAAATATTATTTTGTGCTTGAATCTTGCCTTCAAATCCCAAGAAACAGACTTAACACCATAAACCTATTTGTGTAAAACTTTTGTACAAGGTAAACCCTTACAATGTGAAAAAATAAATGCTAAACCAAGAGTCATTATCATTTAAACAAATTTTGGAGAAACAAAATGAAATAACAATGCACATGGAATTTTTAAACACAGTCGGTAAGAATAGCTGAGTTGTGAACTCTACAATCTGAAGATCAAATATTAGCAAGGATGAAAATGGAAAGAATGCCTTAAGAGGTGCCCTGGACTTCGATCTCAGAAGCTATCTCTTCTTTGAATGCTTCCTATAACTTCTCCCTGGGACCAAGAGGAAAAAGGACATTTTTTGCTTGATCCTAGCACCAATGCTTGTCTCAACATAATAATTTCTCTTAAATGACATTTCTCAGTTAAATTATGTGGTAACTACCTTCATTATACCTTCTTTTCAGTTACATTTTTACTTTGCCCGTAAATTTAGTATCCTTCTGTTTAGGTATCTCTAACTGTTTCTTGAAGCCCAACAGTCATGTCTATTCATCCTCAACGTTAGCCTATAAATACATTATGCCTCATCCACATTTGGATACACTTCATCTTCACACATCTCTTTCTCCTCATCTGATTGGGTACGGATTTTTGGGTAGTTTCTCTCTCCACACGTGCGAAGGGAATGAAGGGTTTTTTCTGTTCCAGCTGTTGACCAGCATTGACTGAATTTGCAGGAGGCAGTTTTGATGGTGTTGACCATCTTTGATTGCGGTTTGGTGTGAGGAATTTCTGTTTGGGCAGGCCACAGTTTTGGGCATGAAATTCAAAGTTGTTTGATCTCTATTTGACCAATGTTGACTGTGGTTAGGGCTGACCGTAGGTTGACTGTTTGACCAGACTTTGACTGGGCTGAATTTGACTATTTTGAGGGTTGTTTCATCTTGCTGTTTGGAGGCCGAAGTTGACTGAAGTTGACCAAATATTTGAGGATCAAATCTGCCCTATTGACCAGCGTTGACTTTTCTGGTTAGGGCTCTTTTGTTACTGTCATAAGTTATCTGAATTTGTAAATTGTAAATCTCTCTCTGCTGAACTGTTGAAGACTAAAAGAAGATTTGATCAAGGGTTTGCCCACATTGGGGTTTGTCCTTGTCTAGTGCCACATCTTGTGTCCTCTTGTCTTGGCTTGTCTTCTATTGTTTATGTTTATGTTTTATCTGCATTTTACTATCATGTTGATGTGATTGTTAAATTGAATTGATATTGGGCTTATAAAGAAATTGAAGTGAAATTGCTCTAAAGCATAGAACGTACCATTGTTGCCTAAAATTAACAAGATGGTATGCTAAACTCATGTTGAGGTAGGTTCCTATATGTTTAAAAAATTCCTTCCAGAAATTACCTTTGAATTTGGCGTCTCTATCACTAACAATGACCTTTGGAAACCCATGTAATTTGTAGACATTCATGCAAAATATCTTGGCGATTTGTTTTGTTGAGTCTGATTTCCTCATTCCTATGAAGTGTGCATACTTGGTGAGTTTGTCGACTACGAGAATTTTTGTCCTTGCCATTAGACACAGGTAATATTTCGATAGTCCATTGATATATCCTCCCACTTTTGATTTGGATTTTTTAAGGAATGGAATAGTCCAGGAGTCATAATGTTCTCATTTTTATTTCTCTGGCATTTATCGCATTCTTCTACATATTTTTCAATATCATTCTTCATTCCTCTCCATAAAAATGATTGGCATGCATTATAGTCAGTTTTAAAGAAACCTACATGTCTGACTAACAGCGAATCATGGGACTCGAGAAATTTGGCTTTAAATTTGGAATTTGGACTTAGGTAAATTCTTCTCTTGTACCACAGAATATCGTTTTTCTATTCAAATTTTGAATTTTGAGCGTTATTGTTTATAGCCCTTGTTTCTGGATCTTATGCATACTCACTTCAAATTTAATTAAGCCATTTGGGACAACAATTGAAATTTCAAGTAATGATGATTCTTCATCCTTCCTAGACAAATCGTCTACTACTACATTGTCTTTCCCCTTCTTATGTAATATATCCATGTTGAAGGCAACAATTTTTTCAATCCATTTTTGTTGTTCTGTAGAGAGTGTTTTTTGCTGGAGGAGGTGTTGAAGACTATTATGGTTTGTTCATGTTAATAATTTACTTCCCAAAATATATTGTCTCCACTTGGCTAATGTGTGCATAATGGCGAGCGATTCCTTGTTGTATGTAGACTTGAGATGTTCTCGCTTGTTGAGCTTCTTGCTTTCAAACGCGTTTGGGTGATCATCCTACATTAATACTACTCCTATGCCAAAACCTAAAGCATCACATTCAATTACAAACAACTTTGAAAGTTTGGAGTTGCCAATATAGGGGCATTAGACATAATTTCCTTCAAGTCTTCAAAACACTTTTCTGCTTCATCATCCTATCGAAATGAGTTCTTCTTTAGAAGGTTCGTTAGAGGTGCGGTTACATGGGCATAGTTTTTAATACACCTTTGATAGTACCCAGTCAACCCTAGGAATCCTCTTAACTTGGAGATGCTAACCGGTTTGGGCCATTCTTTTATCACTTTGATCTTATTAGGATCTACTTTTAATCCTTCCTTGGATATTATGTGTCCGAGATACTTTACCTCTTCTTTTCCAAAGGTACACTTGGACATCTTTGCATAGAATTGATGTTCTTCTAATATAGTGAGAACTTGCTCCAGGTGATGTAGATGCTTCTTCCATGTTTTACTATAGATTAGAATATCGTCAAAGAACACTAACACAAACTTCCTTAGATAGGGACAAAATACCTCATTCATGGTGGCTTGGAAAGTTGTTGGAGCATTAGTTAATCCAAAGGGCATTACCTTAAATCAGTGTTGCGAACATCTCGATAACATCCCAATTTTATCTCGAAAACACAATTTTTTGGCCTAGCCGATGTTTACCGATTTTTACAGATATTTTTATGGTATCTTAATTTTGCCAATTTTTACCAATATTTTCCCAATTTTTACAATTTTTTGGTTTTCTAGACCTTCGCCGATTTTATCCCGATGCCGATGTTCGCAACATTGCCTTAAATTCATAATGACCCTCATGTGTTCGAAAAGCAATCTTCACTATGTCCTCTAGCCTTATTTTGATTTGGTAGTATCTCGATCTCAAGCCTAGTTTTGAAAAGTACTAGGCTCCCTAAAGTTCATCTAGCATTTCATCTATAAAGGGGATCAAAAACTTATTTTTAATCATTACCTTGTTCAACCCTTGATAATTTACACATAATCTAAAGCATCCATCCTTCTTTCGGACTAGAACCACTGAAGCAACATAAGGGCTTCTACTCTTTGAGATGATCTGACATTTCAAAAGATCTTGGACTAATCTTTTGATTTTAGTTTTTTGATGACGTGGATATCTATATGGCTTGATATTGACAGGGTTTGACCTTGATTTGACTTTGATTATGTGCTCAATTTCTCTTTCAGGAGGAATCTTCATAGGAAGATCATGGAACACCTTTTTGCGTTTTTGAATCAGTTTTTGAACTTCAGGTGTTTCTTTGCTACCCAATCTTGGTGCCAACATCTCCATTTGATGACATTGGACTACATACGCTGGTGCTCCCTTCCAGATCAACTTCATCATCTGGTATGACTATACAATTTGATTATGAGGGGGTTGGAACCCATATAACTTGTATTTGTGCCCCTCCCACCTAAGCTTTATAGATTGCTTTTCTTGGTTTTCCCCTTGGAGGGGTTTTGCCTTGGCTTGGAGCCTAACTTTTGTGTTCATTGTCTATTGGTGATCGTCATAGTTTATGTTTTTTGGTAATTGTTTGATGATTAGAACATAATAAAAATAATAAGAAACCAACACATAATCGCAACCAAATATCAAGTAAAAGAGAAATCAACCCTAATTGCTGCCCTAATCATTTCTCAACAATTTCTTCCAAGTGACTTTTGCCCCTTCTTATTTAATAATATTTTGGCCTTCCTTTTATTTAATGATAATATCATAAAGTAAGTTGGGCAATATTCCTTTGTCTCCTTTGTCTCCTTAGCGATTTTCCCTGTTCGCTAGCCTAAAGGAGACAGTTAGGCTAGTAGGAAGGTATCTCCATGCTCAATTAAGTGGGGACATTACATTTAAACCTGAGCAATTATTACAACGCGTGGCCTGGGAAGGACATTGAGTGAGGCATGCCAACAGAGGCATCTGACCTAGAGAATCAACCTTTATACCTCTTGCCTGAAACTCAAAGTACTTGAGCACTCGAGTTAGCCCATTGGGTTAACTAAACCTCTTTTTCAATCAAAGGTCTACTATAGTATTCAAGGTCTATTTTTGTAGAGTTAGGAGTGTTAAGATAATAGAAAAGTATAAAGATAAAAAGCACATGCACATGCAAGGATAGTCTAATTGTTACCCCTTATATTTGGATGTGTGGTAAATGTGTGATTTTGGTCACATGATGGAGTTTGAAGGTTCACTGAAGCACATTCTTCCATACCTTGTCAGCTCACCAAACAAAGTTATGATTTTGAATTTTTCTTAAAGCATCTTTCTCCTTAATTGCTGAAGCTGTTTTAACTTCACCCTTTTTAAGGTCCTTTATAAATTACAGCAGACAAGACGACCAGCAAGCCATGCCCTAAAGCACTAATACCAGCCCCGCCTTCAACCCTTTCTTTATTGCTTGATCCACAACTGGCCCATAATTGCCTAACTTGCTAACAACCCTCCCTCTCTGCCCGACTACTGTAAAGCTTCAAATGGTACCAACCTCAGGCTTGAAAGTCAATATTGAAAAGGTCATATTTGCACGTTGCTGACCCATCATTTCCATGTCATGTGGGTGCCCGCTGCCTCACTCTCTCGAGTAGTTTCATCCATTGATTCCAATAAAGAGACTTCCATGCACCCCCGTTAACGCCCACCAGAACCTACGTACGTTTCAATCAAGGCCTCCTTGCCTCTCTGTTCAAGGCCTATGTGTAGCCTATGATGCCTGCTGTTACTTCACTCGGTCAATGGGGACAAACCACCTTTCTATTTGTTTTCAAGCTGCTA
>APFE031266772.1:16195-48897 GCA_000404065.3 Pinus taeda | reverse complement strand
TTTAAAGAGGAACCCTCAGCCTTTGACCAGAAATTAGATGCAATAATTTATGGTATGAAGAGGTTGGGCGACAGGGTAAAGTCTGTGGAGAGAAAATCTTCATGGGAGGCACCACCAAATAACTCTAACAGAAATCCAAACTTTAGGAGGAATCAAAACCCTAGTATGGGCAAAGCCAACAATGATCCAAAAATAAGACCTCCATTTCAAGAAAACTATGCTGAAACATCCACATCAGATGAGCAAGTGGATGATACCCATATCCACCTAATGGGCCTTGAAGAACACCAAGCTTTCCCTAATCAAGAAATCATGAAAGAAAGAAACAGTAAAAAAATTCCAAACAAAGTCAGGAAGAAATCATTGATTTCAAACAAGGCTAGACAAAACAGCTTCTATGAAGTCCATAAACAATACAAACTACGAAGCAGGACTGTAAACATAACACAGCCTGAGAAAACCAAGGATAGACTGCAACCCAAGAGTGCCAAAGTAACAGAACCAATGAATGCAACTGATTCACTCACAATGGAAGTAACTATTGAAGAAGTTACTGAACAGACACAAAATCCACCAGTTACATCATCCATACATCCCAATCCAAGCAAAAGGCCTCAAGAGGTGATTGAAAAACACAAGCCCCAAGATCAAGAAGAAACCTTACCAAATAAAGAAAAGGGGCTCACCCACAGCACTAAGGTCCAAACTGAGAAACCCTTTGACTTGGAAGCTGAAATCGGCAAACTAAAAATAGCCATTCCTCTTGCAGAGCTAGCCAAACATGATATCTATAAGCAACAGATTGAGAAGTCCCTCCAACTCACTCAAAGCAAAGACAATGTAAATGTGTTGGATGACACCCCTGAATTACTGTTTGGTCCAGAGGTTGATGGGAAAACAACAGGCACAGGGATACTACCATTTTATGTTAGCTTGCATATCCAGGACAAGATATTACACAATGCAATGTTTGACTCAGGGGCATCTCATAACCTGATGCCAAAATCTGTCATGGAAAGGCTGAATTTAGATATTACTAGGCCATACAAGGACCTGTTTTCATTTGATTCCAACCAAGTTAAATGTCTAGGCCTGATAAAAGACTTATGTGTATCCCTGGTCCAATACCCAAACAAAACAATCTTGATGGATGTTGTTGTTGCTGATATCCCACCCAAGTATGGGATGTTATTATCAAGATCATGGGGGGCTAAACTTCAAGGGTCCCTTCAATTGGACATGTCATACGCTACAATTACATTCTTTAGTCAACCCAAGAGATTGTACAGAGAGTTACTAATGAAGTACATGGTCAGCACTGAGGAAAAGCCTCAAAACTTCCCCATATATGTTGTTCATTCTGACATAGACTCATATATTTTGTTCAATGACAATACAGGTAACACAAACAATGAAGAGATCCAGACAATCAAAATAGATCAGATTATAAATGAGGGAAATCCTGACTTAGAAACATTGATTGAGTCAAAAGATGGAAGTATTCTGGAGGACAAGTCAAATAACAATGAAACCAAGACACCTAAACAAGAGCAGAAGTCTAGTAAACAAACTGTTCCTCTAGAAACAAAACTGACCCCACCAACGAAGAGGACTGTCCCAGAATTCAAACTAAATGAACAACCTAAACTTCAACTCACAAATCCAGACCACAGAGATATTACTCAAACTCCCATATAACATGAAAACATGTGGTTCCTAGAATTTGATGGATCAGTTAACAAGTTAGGGGCAGGAGCTGGAGTTTGGGTCCATAATAAACAAAACAGCCATGCAGAGGGCAGAGCCTACAGACTAAACTTCAGGTGCACTAACAACATGGCTGAGTATGAAGCTCTCCTGCTAGGCCTCAAAGTAATGCAATCCCTACAAGCCATGAAAGTGTCAATCTTAGGAGACTCAGACCTCGTCATTCAACAAGTGAAAGGCAATTTTGTTACCAATGATAAAAGACTCAGGTCTTATAGGTCTGCTGCCACTGAGCTACTAGAGTCCTTCACTGAATTCCATATTACCAAAATTCCTAGGGCTCAAAACCTTCATGCTCATAGTCTAGCCACGTTTGCAAGTACCTGCAAGCTTCCTTTTGAGCCCCATCACTGTTTTACAGCTGAAGTAAAACACAGACCATCTGTCCCAAACAATGTAAAGGACTGGCAGGTGTTTGATAATGACACACAAATAAACAATTTTCTGACTTTACAAGAAGAGTTTTCAGGTCTAAACATAGACACTGAGACAGCAATTCAATCACAAATACATGGAAGACGCAATAACCAAGCAATATCACCCAAAACAGCTAACCAAATGCTACATCCTACAATCTTCAACCAACACAACATACAAGAAATCCAACAAGGCAAATATGAGGATATAGCTTATTATGAAACTGAGGTGTTACAATTAAAGGACAACTTTCTTCCAATAGGCTTGGCTCCTTTGGAAGACATTTTTTACTCCAATGATGTTCCCAATAAACCAAAACTGCAGCCCCTGAATACAACCATAGAAGAGCATAACATTGGGACAGTTGAACAACCCAAAATAATAAAACTATCAGTTGCATTACCTCCTGACCAAAAGCCCAAATACATTGACCTTTTTAAGGAGTTTCAAGATGTGTTTGCATGGAGTTATGAGGATCTAAAATCCTATGACACCTCTGTAATACAACACACTATCCCACTAAAGCTAAATCAGAAGCCCTTTAAACAAAAACTGAGGAGAATTAATCCTATGCTCCTCCCAGCAATGGAACAAGAGGTACAGAAAATGTTCAAAGCAAGCATTATAGAACCAATCAAATTCTCTGATTGGATTTCAAATTTAGTCCCTACAAGGAAGAAAACTGGGGAAATTATGCTCTGTGTTGATTTGAGAAACCTCAACCAAGTATCATTAAAAGACAACTACCCCTTGCTCAAGATGGATCACATCCTGCAGAGAGTAGTTGGGGCCTCAAGGATTTCCTTGCTTGATGGGTTCTCAGGTTTTAACCAGATCCTGGTCCATCCTGATGATCAAGACAAAACAGCATTTACAACCCCATGGGGAACCTTTAAATATGTGAAAATGCCTTTTGGTTTGAAAAATGCAGGAGCTACATTCCAAAGAGCAATGGATATTGCTTTTTCTAAAGAGATCCATGACTTCCTTGTCATTTATTTAGATGATCTCACACCTTTTTTCAAAATCTGACCAAGACCACTTAAAACATCTAAGGCAGATATTCACAACTTGTAGGAAATATGGAATTTCCTTGAACCCTAAAAAATCCTTGTTTGGTCTAGAGGAAGGAAAACTGCTGGGTCACATTATCTCCAAAGATGGTATCAGAATTGACCCAGACAGAATCCAGGCTATCCAGCAAATGCCCCATCCAAGGAATATAAAGGAATTACAAGCCTTTTTGGGGAAAATCAACTTTCTAAGAAGATTTATCCCAAACCTAGCTGAGCTGAGTAGATTGCTAAACAACATGCTAAAAAAGGATTCAAAAGTGAAATGGATAGTAGAGGCAAATCAAGCATTTGAAGGCATCAAGTTTGCCCTTACTCAAACCCCTGTTTTAACCAACCCTCAGTTTGATAGAGAGTTCATCATATTTTCCTTTGCTTCTCAACACACAATTGCTGCAGTTTTACAACAGAAAGATGACCAAGGGAATGAGAAACCCATTGCTTTCTTCAGTAAAGCTCTTAGAGATGCACCCCTCAAGTACCAGATCATGGAAAAACAAGCATATGCTTTGGTTAAAGCTATTAAGGACTTTAGAATTTACATCCTATACTCCCATATAATAGCCTATGTGCCAAGCCCAATTGTCAAAGATATACTCACTCAAGAGAACTTGGAGGGTAGAAGAGGAAAATGGATTGCAAACATTCTGGAATTTGATATAGAAATAAAACCTACAAAACTGATAAAAGGGCAGGGCTTGGCCAAACTAATGTCTGAAACGAATTTCCAAGCCCTAGACATCAACCAACTAGACAGTGAACCGGAGCTGGCGACTCCAAAGATCAATGTAGCCTTTGAACAAACCCCCTGGTATTCTGATATTTGTTATGTGTTGCAAAACCTGTGTGCTCCCCCAGGGCTGTCCAGAAATAAAAGTAGGTTCTTAAAAATGAAAGCCTTAAAATTTTGTGTTTTGGAAGGAAATCTGTTTTGGAAAAACCATGAGGGAATATTATTAAACTGTTTGATTGAAAATGAAGCTAACAAAATCATGCAAGAATTTCATGCAGGGAATTGTGGTGGGCATCTATATTGGAAATCCACTGTGGATAAAATACTGAGAGCTGGATACTATTGGCCTACTGTTTTCTCTGATGTCAAGAAATTCACCACTGCATGTCATAAATGTCAAGTGTTTGAAGGAAAGAGACAACTGCTGCCACTGCCTCTAAGGCCTATTGCAACAGAAAGACCATTTCAACAATGGGGTTTAGATTTCATTGGAGAAATTAATCCCTCATCTTCAGGCCAACATAGGTGGATTCTGACAGCTACAGACTACTTCACAAAATGGATTGAGGCAATTCCATGTAGACAAGCAAATGATTCCATTATCATCCAGTTTCTTGAGACCAATATCCTTGCTAGATTTGGATGCCCTGATAAGATAATAACAGAAAATGCTGCTGCTTTCAGATCTAACAAGATGGTCAGCTTCTGTCACAAATTCCACATTACTTTAGGCCATTCCACTTCATATTATCCCCAAGGAAATGGCCTGGAAGAATCATCAAACAAAAGCTTGGTAAACATGATAAAGAAGGTGTTGGAAGAGAACAAAAAGAATTGGCATAAGAAACTTGTCAATCGCTTATGGGCAGATAGATTAACAACCAAAAGATCAATTGGGGTCAGCCCATATGAGTTAGTCTATGGATTAGAAGCCAAATTTCCCTCATCACTAGGGATCCCTGTTATGAAGCTACTCCAAGAAAGTCAAGCCGAGCCCAATGATATGCAAAGGAGGGTGAATCAGATTATATGCTTGCAGCAAACCAGGGACCAAGTTTATAACAGAGTTCAAATCTTACAAGAAAAGCTCAAGAAGGATTTTGACAGAAGGACCAAGGCTGAGGATTTGAACATGGGTGACAAAGTTCTAAAGTGGGATTCAAGGAGAGAAAACAAAGGAAAGCATGGAAAGTTTGATTCCCTTTGGAGAGGACCATTCATCATCCAAGCAGTACAAGGAAACAACACCTACTTTCTTAAAAATCTTGATGAAACTGATTTGGATGAAGGTCCTGTCAATGGCAGGATGCTGAAGCATTATTTTGACTACCTTCCATAAATGCAGTATGGCTGCCCTTGTACATAATTTGTTGTATATATCTAATTTGCTATATATATTGTTTTCTCTAAGTATGTGAATAAAGTGATTTCAAGAATCTTGCAGAAGCAAGAAAAGACTGGACTGCAGTAAGTATTATAAATAGGTCAGTCTATATTTTGAGGGTTCGAGGATGAAAAAGCTCCAAGTTTTGAAAGGAGTAGCCAAAGGGCCAAGGCACACTGACCTGCTGTTCTTGGTCTTTCAAGAAGAAAAACCATCCCCATGTGGAGCCACTGTTGGATACCTATACCAATAGGTTTCATCTTTCATGATTGGCAAATTCAAGTGCCAAATATGCTCTGCTTTGCTGCTACAAAGATCCCATATTTTCAAGGAAAGACAAGGTGTGTACATGCCTTCATGCCTATTAAATTTTTGATGGATGATCCAACAGCCTAATCTGGATCATGCCATGTTTCAATTTTTGTTGCAGAATAGAGAAAGAAATCTGTCCAAACTGTTTAATCTTGGCAGATCAGTAGTTAGGCAAAGAAAACTAAGGTTCCCAACTGCTTAATCTGGGGTCTTGGAAGAAATAAGGGTAGTGCTAGATAGGAAATCAAAGGAAAAATCCAATGGAAAAGAAAAGGCACATAAAGGGTTTGCAAGTCCAAGTGCACCCTCCAAGAAAAAACAAAAAATGCTAGGCAAAATAGTTGGGTAGGTAGATAGGGGTTGCAGAAGTGGTGTTCCTTCCAAGCTGAACTTTGCTAACCAAATACAACGAAAACAACACAATGAAGCATGTCTAACTTCCCTTTTTCCCTTTGTTTACCACTCATTACTAACATCCCTTCATAAGATGTGTTTATAAGAGAGATTCAAGGTTTTATGTTGATTCTCATGGCCTTCAGAAGCCACATTTCTTGTGTAAAGTTCTTTTCATTTTGATCTACTCCCTAAACTAAGTTGTTTCCAAGAAAACCTAGTAGTATTACTCCTCATTCACCTTTCTCCCCCCATATTAACCTCTAACTCTATTATCTAGCTCCCTATGATTCACTTTCCCCTACTATTATAACACCATGGTGTATAAATCCTAAGCATCCTATAAATAGCCCCTCCTTGGCATTATAGCCATATGTTTCACTATTAGGGAATTGAACTAACACCTGGTTAGCTCAAGAACCCAAGCCTAACCTCTTATCTCCATCAGAACTCATCTACCTAGCCAACTCTCCATTTTTGCCTATAAAACCCTTGAAAAAACCCTTTTTGCACCCTTATACCCACTCAAAGGAAAAAAATATGATAAAACCCACATTCCCCGCCTCATCCCAAGGTCGGGAGCCATTTTGCGCCTTTACATGAAATTTCATTGAAAACCCGCCTATCCTAAGTTTTTAATCCTTTACGCGTTTATGCGAAAAATTTCATAAAAACCCTCTATTCTGCCTTTTGCTAAAGTCATCGGCTATATACGTTTTAACAAAAAAAAAATACATTGGGAAAACATTAAAATTTGTTAAAATGCCTAAGGGTCCCACCGGGCGCATTTACCACCGAAAACATTATTATAATCCCCTCCCGATGTCGTATTGCTCGTGCAGATCCGTGGCCCGATAGCCGTCCGATCCAACTATTTTGATCCAACGGTTGACGCTCGTATTGGAGGGGCCCCGACGTCCGACAGATATCGTCCGATATCTGTCAGGCGCTGATGTCATGCGGGTCCACGCGTCGCCCCCAAAATCCATCGGAGCCCCCTCTAACAGATTCCCCGCCGTATAAGAGGTAGCCCGATATTGTGCCACCTGTCCGCCTCTGTCAGCGCCCTCGTCCCGCCTGTGTCAGCGCCACGACTGCGCGCCTCGCCCGCCACTGGTCCACCTGTTCGCCACCTCACCACCCCCGTGGACCGGTCTTAGGCCACCACGTCACCTGATGACGTCATGCTAACGTCATCCAACCCGAACCCACTTGCTGACGTCATTTAAAAAAGGGCGCCAATAAGCCGAAAAAGCCATATTTTGTCAAAATTACGTGTTTTTTGCACTTTTTGGCAAAAACACTTATGCACTCTCTGCATGCGTTTTATGACGAAGAATTCGCCAACCTGTTCAAAACCAACCGGAGAGCTTCAGCGCGTGTACCCACCTACTGTTCCGACCCAAGCAATCCATCTGCCAGGTATTTGTCCGTAAAAACATTTTTGAAACCTGGTTTTTCTCAGTAATTGCTAAAAACACCTTAAGCACGGAAAACGCTTAAAAATCACCAGAAAACTACTCAAACCCAGCTCCCTCTTGGAAAATTGACGGTCGAATTTCACCAGCCGAGCCATTTAGATTGCAAATTTCAGTGAAAAAACCCGCATTCTTCGTTCGCGCAGTCGTGAACTAGAACCTCAAACCTGCACTCAATTGCTGAGAAAGGCCTGTGAAAGGTTAATATTTGCCTTCTTAAAAACAATAACAATATTTCAACTGCTGTGGACTTACCCTATTACCCTGCTTTTTCAGTTTTCCTTTTCGCTCAGACAGTGCTCTTCCGGCCCAAGAAACAGCAATTTACTTACCAGTCAGTATCCAAACAACCATGGAGACTCCAGTGGCACCAGTAGCCCTCAATGTTGCTCCCCTAAATTCCCCCCAGAGAGAACTGGAGTGGCAGGATTTGGCAGACCTAGACTACCAAATCTCAGAGGACTCTTCATCAAAATGCAAGTTCCACCTTCATCTATTAAATGAGCTCAAAGCCAGACATAAGGATGGGACAGACATTCTAGGAATTTGGGATTCCTTCCTCCCAATATTCAAGCTCCCTCAGGTCAACCAGTTCCCTGACCTGATTCATCTATGTGCTGTCTACTATGACCGCATGCAGAGGGTTGTGCTTGACCCTACAAGTGTAGTGGTATTCTACATGACCCCTGAGGCCATCAGAGAAATGCTGCAGTTCAAGACCCAGAAGAAATTGGTCCCCTTGTCCCTAATGGACTTGATCAACCAAGGAGCCAAGATACTAATAGATGCACAGATCCTGAAGCTCAATCAATTGTTCATTACAAACTCTGACACAGTGCTGCACCCTCCCATTTTTTATGGCTACCTCAATCAACTGGGTTTCGATCTTGCATACATGATTAGTTCAGTTTTGGGGTACAAGTCACTGGAATTTATTGAGGAAACTGTACTAGTAATGATGAAAATTTTTTCCCCTGGAAAGACTCCAATTTGTTATGACTATGCTACATACATTTCAGATAAGATGCATGAGCAGTTCTTGAACTTGTCCAGAGAGAAGGTGTTCAGATACACCTCCTACATTTACCACCTCACCCTGTATTACCAACATGAGAAGTTCTCCTTTGAGATTAAGAGAACTGATGCAGCAGGAAATCCAAGGTCAGTGGTGTACTGGACCTCAGTGTTTCACCTCAGCACTACTCTCCATATACATATTATGAGTTCATAGACCTCTTCATCCATCCAGCCATGTCTTTATTTTTAAACTCACCTCCTCCTAGACTGACTGATGAGATGCAGAGGATTCTGCAGCTGTCCAAGGTATACAGCATAGGGGATTGGTACTTTTACCAACACTATACTGTAATCAGAATATATGGATGTGAGTTACGCCCATACAGATTGCCCAAGTATGTGCCTATGAGACTATTTGCCTTAGAATATTTCAGGCAATTTGGCAATGCTGATATGGTGCACTTTGCAGGCAAGGGCAAGAAGGCACAGCTAAAAGTAAAAAATCAATTGGGCCACCTTGTCTTAAACAAAAGGGAAGGCTGGAAAGAAGCTGACAGGAAACTAGAAGGCCTTGGCCTAAAACAAAGTTTCCTTTGGAAGCCTTATGACCCTAACATGACCATATCCTTAAGAAGGCTGAAATACAAGCTCTCCAGCTATGAACATGTGAGCATGCCCTACATTGAAAGACATGCCAACCAACCAAAATGGAGAAGGAACACACTGGAAGAACCAATTACTCAGGAAGAATTAAATGGAAGGGCTAGAAGGCATCTATTGAAAATGGCTGACTTGGAATCTCCTTCACAAGTACTTACTCTGCCAAAGCCTCATGCAGGAGCAGTGGCCTCATCATCTGCAGCACCTCAAGAGGCAATACAAACCACAGGCCAAGCTCAGAGCAAGGGCAAGGAGAAGGATATGGAAGAGCCACAAGAACAACAGGGTCAAGTGCAGCCACCCCAACAGGAACAACAACAAAAGGACCAAGAGGTTCAGGGGGAAAAGACAGCAGAGGCCCCAATGGCCACCCAACAGCAAACAACACCGATGGAACCTCCAAGGCAGGATTCAAGGGTTGACTCCTCCATCCTCCAAACCCCTCAAAGGGAGGACGTAAACAGAAAAAGAGAAAGGGAAACTCCCCTTACTACATCACCAAAAAAGAGGCAAAGACTGAATCCCTTCACTGATGAAGAAATGCCCAGCATGGAGGCCTCAGCCAGCTCCTTCCAACAGAAGCAAGACAGGGCAGCAATAGGAGAAGTGAGCTCCTCAGGACAGAGGAGGGGAGGAGAAAAGAGTATTAAGCAGCAATTCAAGGATATAAAGAGAAGAAATGAACCACTGAAGCTGCACCTTTACAACCACCTGCTGAATATGGCTCCTACCAACCAACAAAGGCTCATGTCTGCATTTGATGCACATGAAGGGAAAATGATCCTGAGCCATTTTACACCAACGGTGCAGCAACCACAATCAGCTGCAGATTACATTAGGACTAACCTGAAGGTCCTATCAAAAGACATCCACCCAATGGATCAAATAGAGCTCCATAATCAGATGGGTGAGATGGTCTATGCCACATTAGCTAACAAGACCCTGGTCAACTACAGGCTGTAGAATAGCCTGAATAACACTGCTGCACAGCTTGAGCTGGAAAGAGCTTCCTCTCAATCCAAGGACAATAGGATCAAAGCTCTAGAAGAAATTATAATAGAGCTTGGGCATGATCCTGAAGATGTGAAGGCTGTCCAAGAAATCCTGAAGCTAAGGGATGCTGATATGGCAGCATTGAAAAGATGCTAAAAATCCCACCAACTCTTCGCCCACAAACAGAAGAGGTTGCCCAGCAAAGGCAGGAAAAGGATGCAGCTGCTCTATTAATGACACTATACAAAGAGCTCCTCCAAACTCAGGAAAAGCTGCAGGAATCAGAGGCTACATTGGAGGCAACATTACAGCAAAAGGAGGCAGGGAAAACCTCACAGCCACCTCCAGAAACAATCAATCTTGAGGAGATCCCTCAAGCCACTGCTCCCGCCAGCCAAAAGGTACAACAGGAAGAACCATCCACCTAAGCACCAACAACAGAGCAGGCTAAAAGCCTAGATATGCAGAAGCTGAGGAACGAAATTCAAATTTTGGAGTCCCAGATGTTTGAGCTAAATCAAGCCAAGGACACTCTAGCAAAATTAAATGAAGAATATGACAAGTCCAAACAGAATGTGGCCGAGAGAGAGAGGGAGGTAAAGGCCCTAAAGAAAAAGATAGCTGATCTAGAAAAAGAGCTCACATTAGACAAAGTCACATCTGAGCTTAAAAGGGTCATATGGGGCCATATTGGCCAATGTATTATAGATCAATGGGAATACATTGAGGCCATCCATGAGCAAATAACGCTCATTGGAAGAGCACATAAAGAGACACAACGAGCAAGGGCATCTCTAGGCAGTATGCTTGAGATTGCCAATAAAATGATTAATGTGTTGAACTATAGAACAAGTTCCCAGCTCATAAAAATGGGAATTGGAAACAGGACAGAAACCATCTCACTAATCAAAAGGGTCCTGACATTGAGAGGCCTGGTCCAGACCCTGGAGCGAAGAGTCCAAGACGTGCAAGCAGACGTCAATAAGTTCCAAAACAGGTTTTTGGCATTGCAAAACAGAGGTCTGCCTAGTCTGCTGGAGCCATCAGGAAAATTGCTCTCGCATGAGAAATATGCCAAGAGAGTAAGCACTTTTGCACAAAATCAGATCTCAGAGGCAGCCAGTTCATCAGCAGAGACAGGGCCAATAACAGGGCAGATCCTCTTTAACAGAGTGGAAAATCTATTTTTTATTATGAATGAAATTACACATTTGTTTGATGAGCCCCCTCATTTTTATAAATATACAGAGGTTGATGAGACCATGGGGTCAATTTTGAAACATCAGTTGCCTGCACCAGATGTGTGGGAAGAGTTGATACGATTACTGTTAAATCAAAGTCACTAATTGTGATTTTGCGTTTTGAGATTATTTGAATTCTCATACACAGGAAAATAAAGACACATTAGCAGGTATGTAGAAAGAGGCTGAGCCAACTCAGCACAGGTATTCGGCCACCATAGCAGCATCAGCAGTCACAGGTGACAGGGCCAAGAAGCTACAGGAAGACAAAGCTGCACAGACACGTCATTCAGCAGCTGTATCAAAGCGCTCAACCGACTCCGTGAGCTCCAAAGGTCAAAATTGTTCTGACAAGGAGTTAAGAGCCTTTAAAAGTGCATTAAAGATTGTAATAACTTCTCATCTGCAATCCCTGTATGAGTTAAATAAGATATTTTCCCTCTCAGATGACTCAATGCCTGAGATATTTTGTAATAGACTTCTATATATTCCCTCTCGCATTTGTTAGCAGGGGTTGGACATTGGATGTAAGAAATCTTTTGATATCTATTATGCTCCTCTTCTACTGTAAATCTTCAGAGAATTAATACAAAGGATGATGGAATTTCGAAAGTTCTGTGTCTCTTGATGTCTTGTTGGTGTATAGCTGAATGTTGCAGGATTCCTGCGTATCTCATGACTCAATAAGTTTCTCTTGTTACTCTTTGTTATATGTTTGTTATCTTTCATATATCATTCATGTCTCCCATGTTTTAAATATCTAAATAGCAAGGAAAAAGAATAGTCTCAGGATTTAATCACAGATTACCCTGAACTCAATCTAAGCTATTATAAATGTTTTCTTCAGTTATGGTAATGAAAGTGTAATTCTTAATTGCTACCTTTCACACTATATCATCACAGTGATCTATTGTCTCAGGAATTCAAGTTTGCTCCTGTGGAATACATCCCTTTCTCACATCCCAGCTTAGTGAAGAATTCTTTACTGCTTTTCACTGGTTGTTCACAATCCATTATCACAATCTACAGTTTGTTTCATAAAATACATAAATGCCCTGTAATTCCAGCTGCACCAAACTCAGGATTCCAAGAAACCCTCAGCCACAGACTCCATTGCCCAATGGACTAATTAACCTGCAGATAACACTTCAAAACTATCAGAAAACATCCTCCCAACCAAACATAAAACAAACAAACCTTTACTTCATAACTAGCCTAAAAATCTCCATAGAACAGTGACAAACCTTACAGAGAGAGCCCTCTCTGATTACAGTTAGGCTAGAAGTTGTAATCCAAAGATTGGTTAGTAGTTACCCCGGCCGTATTCCCTTGGGAGTCATAGGGAACAACCTGGGTGTTAACACTACCATTTTTATTTTTTGCAAGAGAGAAATAATTGGGTTGTTTCTTCTCTTTTTTACCTGCGATTTAAGCTTAATGAAACTAATACTCATAGAGGTGGTCATCACGGGGGTAAGAGGATCATTATTCCTATTTTTCTTATGATTTCTTTTTCCTCTTTTTAGCATGTTGTCTCCACACATAGCAATAAATACAAACTCATAATCCTCTTCTCTCATATTTATTATCATATTCAATGATTGAGATATCTATTTTGCATGCATGTTATGAGAGGAATTCCTTGTCTTCTCATATCTACAACTCACTGCCTTATGCCCAAAATTTCCACATTTGTAGCATGCAACATGGCTTAGGAATGGGGTAAAGTATTTTTGACTTCTCACAACATTTACATTATTTCTTCTTGTGTTGTTTTCACACCCACTCCTTGGGTAATAATAAGCTCTCATGTTTCTGTTACCAAACTCCTTCTTAGACATCCTATGCATTCTTGGGTTTCTGCCAACCATAATTCTTTGCTTTCTTACATTCCATATACAATGACTATGGCTTTATACCCATAATTTTTGCCAGAAAAACAATAATTGTTGAACAAACTTTCATACCTATAAGCATTTCACCCTTGATCATATTTTCTTTGAGGCACATAGGATATTTTTTGGTCCCTCATGTAGCTTCCATGGTTTTTTGAATTTTTTCCATAAACACTTTGTTGTCACTTCTTCTGTTGTTGATTTGTTTTCCTTTGCTATTGTTTAACACTCTTTAATTGTTCTCCTTATTGTCAGTGCTTATGATTCTACTACTATTTTGTCTTCTTTGATTTTTGTTGTTGTTCAACAAATTATTTTCCTTTATTATTGTTCGGACCCCCCAACATGTCAACCGATTTCCCTGGTAAGAAGTCCCAATTAGACCTCAAACCATTTGGTGTAGGAGTCCCAACAGTGGGTCACACAGTAATGCCTTTACCACAATTTTGCACTGAGGCAAGTAAGATGTCCACATTGGTAGCAAGGGTGTGATAGCTGTGGTAAGTCAAGGAAGGCACATGAGAGGTTCTAGCACACGAAAATTGGGGTGACTGCACCCCTTGGAAACCTGTAATAGTACGCGGCTTGGGAGGGAACACACGAGCGAAGATGTATCACAACATGGAAGGCAAGTTAGCTAGCAATCCAAAGTGATGGTTAAACCAAAAACACATTTCAGAAAGATTCATACATACGTATACAAAATAGTCCATACATGCATGTGTAAGAAAAAAAATACATATATCATTTAGAGTGAACAAGATAGTTGGAATACAATACAACATATGCATGACACATGTTGGCTTTTTTATATTAAGAAATGTAAGTTCCATTCATACAATACATCCATGTCCAACTACTAGTTCTGGTAACAGAACATTACAACCACAAATGCCTACTCCTCCAAAGAGATATAATAGATCTACGCAGTGGAGAAACCAAGGCACATTACAATATTGTCCAATCTTTCTCTACGATACTCCTATGGAAGCTTGGCTGACCAAAATCCTTTACAATGAGTTATGAGGTACTATTTATAGCAAAGGGTATGGGGACCCTTCAGATTCCCCTTTGAGACCATTCATCTCTCTTCATGACTCTTCAGCTACTCTATGGTTGTTACATTCAACTATTGATAGTTGAACTTCCACTTGACAAGACATTACATTACAATGCACATGTTCCCATGTGAGACAAAAAGGCTTGAGAAATCCATGGAAGAAATCAATGACACTCCGAACATTGTGCTGAGACCAACTTTTTGACATCCTTGTGATGGTCGAAGGTGATGAGCTGATGCCAAGCTTGGTTGTCCATATGCTCACTGGTGACATCTTGTTGAAGCAAACTCTTGCCTTCGTTGCATCCAGGTGCACTAATATGGGTCCTTTGTCTAACTCGTCTAATAGCATGAACATGGTTGTCCTAGTATGATTAAGGTGTGACTAGACCAACAACATGTTGATGCATAATGTCTATGTTGCTCCCCAAGAATGTGTTGGTGGCCATGCACATCAACTTGTCAAAATACATGTTCATCTCTAGTCAGAATTCTTGTCTTCGCCTTGGTGAGTGTGCCAAATGGGTGGGATCGCATGCTTGCACACATGGACATGTAAGATGTTGCATTCCCTTGCATGCGATCAACAACACTTCTCACCTTGTCTGATCTGTGCCAGCTGCTGGGATGGATCCATAACTTGTACAGGCACAATTTCATCCATTTGTGCATGTTGCGTCCTTCACTGTACCCATTCCTGCTGCAAATCATTCTCTCATCTATGCAGCTCCTATTCTTCCTTGAGTTGTTGCTTCAACACATGCAACTCCTTCTATGTTCTGTTCTCTACCTTCGCACAATATTCATGTCGTGCCATCACCTCATTGCCTGAGTCTCCAAAGTTTCTTTCATCACAAGTGGATCTTCTTTAGCTTGCAAGTATGTTGTGCAATTTCCACTAGGATGTCAGGAGACTGACTGCCAAAACTGTGCAAGGCACAATCTAGGATGTTAGGAGGCTGACTGACTGTTGGAACTATGCAATGCACTATCTAGCCTAGCCTACTGAGGACTGAAACTATGTAATGTGCAATTTTAGTCAGCACTGCCATGCAACCAGCAAATTGCATTGTTTAGTTTCTAGGGCCAACAGGACACTACCTCCAATAATTTTTCAATGTAAGCCTAGAGGGAAGGTAAAGCCTTCTCTTCCAGAAATCTACAATGCTAGCCCGACAAGGCATGGTCCGGGCCAATGCAACCCGGTCCGGCCGATGGGCAACTGAAAACATGACAAGTGTGAATTCATGATGAGATGAGTGCAAATAAGAGTGAATGGTCATTCATGCAAACAACAAGTGCAGGATTTCGAAAATGGGAAAGCATGCTTGTGTCTGATGTGAGTCATCGCAATAATGACCATCTGTGAGAAAACAATTTCATGCATTTGACGGCAGTGTGATGTTAACGAAAACTGAAATGGTGCTAGTAAAAGATAATATGCATGTAAACGATAGCAAGTGCTCACTGAAATCAAGCAGACATCACTGACATAATGCGAAGCACAAAAAGCAATAAAAACCTAGTGTAAGTCATGAATAACAGGCTTGCCCTAAGACAACTGAGTTGAATTTGCCAATGACTCCTAGATGAAATGTGGGATGTCAGAGCTACAAGGTTGATGTGAGGAAAGATCTTTAGAGCATACGATTCATGAGTTTTGATAAAATCAAAGATGTGACACACATGCCACAAATCTAGGAAGAGAGACACTTGTCGGGATGTTTTTGAAATGATCCTTGCATGCAACCTCCAGTCGCTAAAATTAGATCCCTAAATCAAGGGATGCCTTTGCATGTTGCCTTGGGAGAAGTAGTCCATGCATGCAAATTAGTTTTTCTCCATCCCAGAGGGAACCAGTCAACCTAACTGCACATGAAACAATCTGCTTAGCTGAGGGGGGAAAATGCGCATTTCTGGGAGGGAGTTGGGCTAGCTACCCATAAGATTTGTGAAATTTCTAGTCAGAGAAGCTAACTTTTGTCCATGATTTCACAATTTGTAGGCTGATTAGCACTGCTAGGAGGAATTGCAATTTTTCCAGTGAACAGTGATAGGCATATTTGCACAATTCTAGAGCCCAACAGGCTTCCATACAGAATTACGCAATTTTTGGAGGGAAGGTTGGCTCCCCTCCATAATTGCGCATTTTATTGAGGGAGTTCCTCAGCCTGTAGTTGGACCAAGTCCGAAGAAACAACCTATGAGGGGGATGCAACAAGCTCTAATGAACAGGCTGACAATCTAATAGAAAATCACTGAAGCTTGTGTACTTGACAAGGCAAGACATGTTGTTGTGGAAGGTTGGTAGGAGGGCTCCAAAACAAAGCTAAGGAAAAATTTTGGAGGGTGGTTGTAGCCACTACAATAGAGCCACCACCCTCCAATATCTCCTTAAACACCCACTAGATGGAAGCACCAATTCCCTAAGATGTAGGACCCAACATGCACTCATTAAGGAAACTAATACCCATTGTAAATGGTAGTCTCTCTACATATCTTCAGCTCTGCTATCATTCACTTGGCCCTATGTTCTCCTCTGCATTTGACCCTATGTTTTTCTTAGTAGAATTCACTTTACTCAAGCCACACAATAGTTATTCCACACTATAACAACATTTAGTTATTCTACTCTCATCCCTCAGATAATAAACACTCAGTAACTCTCTACCTTGACTAGTTCTTAGGAACTCTTGACCTTTCTCTTTTGCATATGAACTCTCTGCCTCTCATAATTGCACACACAGTCACACTGAGATTTCTACTCAACCCACAATGATGCTACATACCGCAACTATACAATTACAATCCTTATTTTCTTTCCTCCAGTACAAAGGGAATAATGCTATCTCTATAAACCATCATTCTGCCATCCACTCTACCTGATAGTGTTCTCAAACACGCCTTCCCATTTTAATTTTTGGCCTCTACAATAAAATTAATTCTAAGAATGGGAACCTAAGCATTTATCCATCCTAAGAATTAATTCTCAATCAAATTGTTTACTATAGCATGGAATCACATGCTTATTAATTTTCCACTGTGCCTTTGCTAGATTGTACTTCAAAGATGGCTTCTCTAAGTTACGGTCAAATCTCCATTCATCTAGAGGTGATTTCTCTCATTTAATTCTTCCTTGTGTGCAAGGAAGAAAATAAATGAATTGATATGTATAAATCAGGCTCTTAAATTCAATTTGTAATCACGGTCCTTGATCTTGCAATCCTTGTAGTTTTCCTTGACACTAAATTGTAGATCTAGCTTCCGACCTATTCTTAGCCACGGGCGCTAAGCACTTAGCCCAAAATTATTTTCCATTTCATTTGGCCAAAAAGGCCCTTAGTCACAATAACATGCAAGACCTTCAAAAAACCATGACCTAGGTATGCCTTCCATAATTTGGTGAAACTGTTAACTATCAGCCAACAATTTCATCTCTCAACTTTTTTATCTTGACCAATACTCCCAACCAAACCTATCTTTTCCTTTCGGGTGAACCCTCTGAGATTAATTTTGTATCTTGGGCACATTATCTTGACCAAAACTCATGGCATGCCTTTTTTTCCCTCCATGGTAAACCTTCCAGGGTTTTCCTTCACTAATTTTCCTTCCAGGATTTACCTTCTAGGATTTACCTTTTGGAATCAAGTATCCATCTCCAAGCCCATTATCCTAGCCAAAACTCTTGGCATGACTATTTTTTTCCTCTAGGGTGAACCTTTTAGGATTTTCCTTCTAGGATTTATCTTCCAGGATTTTCCTTTCAGGCTTTTCCTTCCAAGATTTATCTTTTGGGAAGGCCCTTCTGGATTGTCATCATGTTGATGTAACCAATGCTACCTGGTGCCATTTGAGTGGCGACACATGTCATTCATATTTGGCCCATTATGGTGCCCAAAACATGAAATATGCATACCACATTTCCTTTGTATTGACATCCTCTGATGCCTATAAAATGTTGCACATCCCTGTTAGAGGGGAGAGAGAAAATGGTCTTGGGCCTTGAGTTTTTCAACCAATTCCTTTGTTAAATTTTCAAAGGAAAAACCACCAGATTCAAGATTTTACACTTCACTACTCTACATTTCTATGTTGCTACCACATTAACATGCCATTTACCATCTCAAGCCCTCAAATTATATGTGCACTATGTTTCTTTCAAGGTAGTCATCATAGGATATTATCAACCTAGGTTCTAGCCATTTTGGGTACTCTCTTATGTGCTCACATTGAACCATCTAGCGTAAACGTCCACTCGCATGAGCTATGGAATGGGGCTACCTCTGGGCCAATAAAAATGCTTCCTATTGTAGTGTTATTAAGCAATGTTTTCCTAGCTCTCCTTTGGCAACTTTGCTACCTACTCTTACAACTATGTTCAACTTCCAAACTTGGTCTCCACTTTGACCTTTTGCCACCTTTAACTCAACCCATTTGAATTTTTAGATACCTACCTTTGACTGGAAATAACTCCCAATCTAGGAGGCCATTTGCGGACTTCAATATACTATTGGAAAGCCCTTTTTGAGCATTGTCCAACTATGCAACTTTTAGGACCCTTTGAGATAAAATCCTAAGGCACAAACTCCTTCAAATGGTAAACCAACAAACCATTATACCTCTAATATTTTATATCTTCTCTACATATCATACTACTATGATTGTTCTCTACCAAATATTGTAAAAACCATGGGACTCCTAGTGGTGCAGGTAAATTCTCAGTGCGGACACAAACAATTCCTCTAGCCTGAGAGAGCCGGTCTAGCCATAAACAAAATAGTCTATGGAAAATCTCCTTAAGCTAGGATCAATTAAGAGGGCATACCTCTTAGAACACTATTTCGCTTGGTGACGATCCTGCTTCCTCACTCTAGCTATCCTCTGTTTCCTTCCTTCGAATACCTGAAACAAGAAAACAATAACAAAAACAAACGTGATAGCATACAATATTGTATTCAGCCTACTTAATAGGTCCAGGAACATTAATCCATAAAGATGTAAAATGACACTTCATGTAGGAAATCAATCAATAGTTGCACTTATATAAATCAAAAGAGATTACAACCAGTGCCTTGACGTTGATGGTCTCCTCTGACGTATCCGAGTTCCCACACTTCTGCTAGCACTTCATGGATAGCCTCAACAATGGAAGTTTTAAGGCCTATTTCCCTCTAGTCTCAAACCAAACCAAAATCATAGTATTCTCCCTCAAACATACACTAGAAAGCTACAAGCTATAGATGACTTGCTGATTATTCAAACTTACTCCAAAACTCCAGCTAGCTTTTGCTTGGGAAAAAGAGAGGTTTAAATAACTTGGATGGATGGGAAATGGTTCCTGTCATCATGGGAGAAGGTATTATCTCTTGAGGTTGTTCCATCCTAATAGGGGAAAGGAGCCCAAACTAAATTCCTCGGCTCCACGGCCCAACCATCTACCAGACTTACGTTTCGAAGCTTCTAGAAATGGAAGCTTCGAATCCTTATTTAAAAAAGCCTTCCAAAAGAAGATCGAAATGACTGGAAAAGGGCTTAGTTGCTTTGTAAGGTGCAAGGGCTAGTTTAATCTCTGTAAATTGGTGCGAGGAGGAAACTAGTTAGTAGTGTTGGTCTTGTAAACTAGGATAAAAGGAATATTCTTGGGAAATGATGCAAAGGGGAATTATTCTGCTCATGAAGAGGGACATACTGGGAGTTTCTTCATGATGGGAAGGCATGTTGGGTACACTGTAGAGGTCCACTTGATAAATAGTTAATTAATTTGAGATATAGTTAATTAATCTAACCACTTGATAAATAAAGATATTTAATCATTACTAATAATATTTCCCTCTCAAAAATATAATAAAGTATTCATAGCAACTATATTTTGATTTAGTCTATAATATCTTATTACTTTATAAATCTAAATCTATCTAAATATTTTATTATAAATAAAGGGGTTTTCTCCTCATTCTTCACCATGACCATTCTCATCGTCCCTATTATCATCATGTGACATTTGAGCTCCCATATTTGAGTTCAAGCCTCCATTACCACTTTTTTCCCATAGCATAAATTGAGAGAAATAGTTGAAGCTAAAGTGAAGAGTATCCAAGTACCCATCCCTTAAAGGGGGATTTGCAGACCCAAGTATACATTTTCTCCTCATTAGGTTTGAAAATTATTATTTTTAATAATAAAGATATTTTTTTGCTATTTCCATTGGGTTCTTAATATATAATTTTTTGTTATATGTTTTTGTATATTTTCATGTTATCTACTCCAAAGTTTTGATCATTCGATTTGCAGGATTAGTGAGCATATTAGCAGTCATCATTTGATGTTAGGGTGTTTTTCATCAACAACTTAAGTGGATAATTTTAGTACACATTCCAAAACTTTCAATACTAACAAATGGTGACTCCAATAGGTCTTTAGTCGTCAACAAATGGTGACTCAATTGGTTTAATTCAGAACATTGATAACTTTTGTTTCAACATTTTTCAGGATTTCTACCCTTTGCTAGAAAATTCTTGCTTCTATTGGGTTTCCATATCTTTTTTGTGGGTCATGGGTACCAGCCACAGAGGATATGGCAGAATATGGAATAGATCTATTGGGAAGGACCTTTGTTAGGGGAGAACACTTTTTGGACTAGTAACCGCACCCTAGAACACACTTTTTGACCAGTTTCTACATTAGGTGTACTTAACAGGTCAGAATCCATGTCCTCCTTTTTTCTAGATTTTTTTCATAATTTTCATTTTTTGTCTGAGAGTTTTGCCTATGTGTTGGGAAGGGTTTACATACTATTCTTGGTCAATCCTGGGCCTAGACTCTCTTAGTATTTTTCTCATTTTGAGGAAGGAAAAAACACTTTAGGGTTTAGAATACACTGGTGCCATTTAGGAGAAAATTTGTTGAGTTGAGTATAGTTTACATAAATTTCAGCTAATATTTTCCTACATTATTTCCATAATTTTCTAGTCCTTTTTAGGCCATAATTACAACTCTTTGTTTCCTTCTAAGACTTGTGATGCTTTTCTTTTTAGGATCCTCTTGAGCATCCTCCGTTTTTTGGAGTTTCATTTTTGCTACTTTCCAACACTCTGCCTCTTTTTTTTGGTTGGTATATTTACATCATTTCAGCGTATTTGGCCTTAGATCTCAGTACCTATAGACATTAAATATTTTTATCCATTCATTCCTTTGGGTCACTTTGTTTTTCCATCACTTTTGTTGCTTCTTCATATCCATTTTTGATGGAGTATTGTGTGGTTCAACTCGCCTTTTATTTTATTGTTCATTTCCAGTATTATTTACAGCTTATGCACTTTATTTTTCAGAAGCATTGGCATCATAAAACATGCTCAATTAACTTATCCATTGGAAAAATATACATGCACTCACCCTAAGAGAATGTGATCTTGGCTACATGCTCCAAGCTAAGACTCCAAACACTCCACATTAGAAATAACTTAACTCACATAGATTAAGGATATTTTGGAAATAAGGCAAAAGAATCTATTAGTTAGGTTTAGGATTTGTGGGATAGGATTCCAAAAACTATCAGGGTCCAACCCTAACCCCCTTATTTATGTAATAAGGTCAAGTCATAGTTATATTTATTTAAATAGTCAATAAAGCTCATATTAATAATTGTAAGTGGTTGACCCACATTTAAAGAAGGGACCACAGTTAGTTGCAACTGGACCATGGTATTAGATAGATGGTATTAATAAGAACCACAGTACTGACCCATGGTATTACATGTATGAATCCTATATAAAGGATAGAGACTCCCCTTGAGGAGCATCATGTCTTATTTTGTACTTGAGCCTAGCTCTATTGGAGGTTGCCCCCTCGAAGAGGCAAGTGAACATTGTTTTCCTTTCCGAATAATAAAATACATGCTATTATTTCTTATTGTTCTATATTCTAGGTATATTTATTCACATATTTGGTTTTCTAGTATCTTCTCATAGGTCAAGAGCATAACAAGTGGTATTATAGCACTTTCCAGGGCCAATGGGATCTCCATTTTTAGCATAATTTTTTTTTGGCTAGAGTCATGTTCCAGTGCCTTTAAACCATGGGATCTGTCATTGAGTGCATAAACCTGTGGATTTGCGGAGGCATGCACACAGGAAATACAAGAGCTTGTCATGCTTGTTGGACTCCCTAGTAACCCATGTGGTTACCCCTTCGAGTAGTAGCACATTAGATAGAACCGTGCACAAACTGTCTTCCAAGTACCCTCTAGGTATATCGGAAGCCCCCTAGACTCTCTTGACACCTTGCCATAGATAAATTGTTGGCCGTCTTGCTACTAAAGTACACCAAGAACAGAACTCGAGGAGATTACTTGCATGTACGATAGGGTAGTCGAGTTGTATAGCTAAGGGTACGGTTGATCCTCCTTGGTTAGTGCCCTGAAAGATTGGGCCAAGTACTACTGTCAGACCATTATATATATTGCGATCTGCAGCACCTGACATTACTTGAGACCATGTTCCCTTATCTCTCTTTCTATCATGCATCATCTTGGCCAAATCAGATCTAGCAGATTGGGTCTTGTCGCAGACGCAACAATCAATTCCGCCATTCAGATCTATCAAATTCGCCAATCATATCTATCAAATCCACCATTTAGATCCAACAGTTTGGGTTCTGTGGTAGTCGCAACAATCAGATCCGCCATTCATATCTACCAGCAGGGGTTCAATCAATGCCACATTCCTACTCATACTCTGCAGTTGAGGGTTACACTGAAAGATCTGACTATTTTTCTAGCTCCTATACCTAGGCATGATTCTCATAGGACATTGGGTAGAATTAAATTTTCTGGGAATCATCTAATGTTGTATTCCTAAGCGAGGAGTAAAACTCCTTTCGGAGTGAAAAAAATGAGTTGGAGACCCTACCGGGATGCTTATAGGAGACTTAGCCCATAAGAATCAGGTCGACGGGTTGAGCAAGGTGGTACCATTCACTTGTCAACGTTAAAAATTCGGGTGGTCCCAAATATTTTTTCACAGTAATGACAAGTGCACCGGATCTGTGCATGGTACAACCAGAGCTCAAGTTATGACCAATGAGAAGATAGACACCCTTGAATAAAAGTTGGAGGCATTAACGAAGCAGATCCAGACCTTAAATGACACAATCACAAAGGGAAAGTTGGGGGAACAATCAGAGGCATATGATTTTAATGAAAACCTTGAGGGAGAGTTTAGCCATTCTCTTCACTTCTATGGACACCACCAACAATCCCATCCTTGACCACCCAGGCTGGACATGTATAAATTTGATGGCTCTCATCCGGCCATATGGCTAGCACAAATGGAGTAATATTTCACATTGAATCACATCAGAGATGATGCGACTAAGCTAAGTGTGGGAAGCTGTACTTGGACCAAGAAAGATGGCAATGGTGGTAGTGGCATAAACGCTGCTATGTAATGCCAATGACTTGGCAGATATTCTCAAAAGCCCTTTCTAATCGCTTTGACAATGAATCTAAATTTTTGGGTCGTATTACTCAGCTCTGACAAATAGGCACAACGCAAGAATATATTAAAGCCTTTGAAGCATTAGCCTTCTGCACAGGAGGTCTAGCAGATGAATTCTACTTGGAATGTTTTTCCAGTGGTCTCAAAGATGCCATACAAGCCCACGTCTGACTACAACACCTAGTCTCATGGGTGGGAGCTCGCAAGATAGCTCATGAAGTAGAACGCGCATTAGTGGCCTAGTCAACTTGTCCAAATTTCCTAGCCAAGCGATGCCCCACCCAAGCTCTGAGCACTACCAAAACACTTAAGGTTCAAAAGGTGTCACCAGCAGAAATGGCGGAAAGAAGAAAGAAAGGATTGTGTTACTACTGTGATGAGAAATACTCCCTGGGGCATAAATGTACGGAACCAAAATTATTACAAATTGATGCTACTGATCACAGTTCATCTGAGGAAGCCCTACCATTTGAGGGTGTTATATGCCTAGGGGGATAATATGGGGTACCAAGGGAGGTACCCAAGGTAATAATGTAATAATGGGTTGGGCCATAGTAATAAATAAGGTGGTTAACCCATATCATGTAAGGGACCACAAGTAGTTAGTAATAATGTAATGGGCCCATGGTATTAGTTGTATGGTATGAGGGAACCATGGTAATGATCCATGGTATTGTATGTATGAGGCTTATATAGAGACTAGAGACTCTACATGGAGAGATGTCAAGGAATAGTCAAGGATTATTGTATGTACAAGCATATGGATTGTACCCCATGTTATATGCCTAGGGGGGATAATATGGGGTACCAAGGGAGGTACCCAAGCTAATAACGTAATAACGGGTTGGGCCATAGTAATAAATAAGGTGGTTAACCCATATCATGTAAGGGACCACAAGTAGTTAGTAACAATGTAATGGGCCCATGGTATTAGTTGGATGGTATGAGGGAACCATGGTAATGATCCATGGTATTGTATGTATGAGGCTTATATAGAGACTAGAGACTCTACATGGAGAGATGTCAAGGAATAGTCAAGGATTATTGTGGGTACAAGCATATGGCTTGTGGAGTGTTCTCCTTCCTTAAGGAGTGAATGTATGGTGTTGCCCTACCTTAAGGGTTTGATAATAAAGAAGCATTTCTATCTTATTTCTTGGGTTTATTTCTATTGTCTTATATTTCCATATCAGAGTTATAACAGAGGGAATAGAGGAGGAAGATGAGGACAACCAAAAAATGAGCCCCCAACTACACTTGAAGAACCAATTATCTTGCTTCATGCTTTGGTAGGAATTTCTTCACCCCAAACTCTCAAAATCAGAGATTTTATTAAGCCTCACCCTATAGTAGTCTTTATTGATAGTGGTAGTACACATAACTTTATCCATCAAAGAGTCAGTGAAGTAGTGCATTATTTTGTCAAAGCAGTCTCTAATTTCCAGGTCTAGATTACTGATGGGGGGACAATAAAATGTGAAGGCAACTGTGAAAATGTCAAACTTCAAATGGGGGATTATCACCTAAAGGCACACATGTTTGCCATCAACATGGGTTGGTGTGACATTATCTTGGGTGTTGAATGGCTCCGTACAATCGGCCCAATCACAATGGATTTCTAGGAGTTATATATGAGCTTTAAGCAGAATAATTCCACACATACCCTCCGCAGTGTTAGAAAATTATATATTATGGAGCAATGGAACACATAAAATATTGCAGAAATATAAACATAGAAAACACATAAAACAAGAGAGACACAGATATACATGGTTCACCCAGTTTGGACTATGTCCACCCCGAACAGCCAGTCCTTCCTTTCTATTATCCAGCAAAATGGAGAGACACAACCTACATCAGATCCGCTGTAATATCCTCTGTTTTCTCTCACAGTCTCACCTCTCTGCTTCTTGCTCAGAGAATATGTTAACACTCAGGTTGTTCCCTGCTTCCTAAAGGGAATACGGCCGAGGTAACCACTGACCAATCTTGTAGTTACAGGTTCTAGCCTACCTGCAACCAGAGAGGGCTCTCTCTTTATAGTTTAGCTTTGTTTGATGAGTGTTTTAGACTAGTTATGATGCACTGTTTGTTTTGAATTTGGTGGGTTGGTGGATTCCTTTCGAACTGAAGTATAGATTTACAGGACAGTTTGTTCCATTGGGCAATGGAGTCGAGATATTTGAGCTTTTTAAAGTGGATTTGTGAAGACAGACTGTTGCTGCAGAGCAAGTTAGGCATGTGTGAAATAATTTATCAGCTTTGTTGGTGAAATTGGGGATTTAGTAAGTGAAAGGCAGTTAAGAATCTTTCACTATGCTAATGAAAAAACATGAAAGTGTTGCTTAAGAGAAATTAAGAATTCTTAAACAGTATTTACCATGTTAGGATAAGTTTGGACATGAGCAATTAAGAATTCATATCCATGGCTAGTCCAACAGAAAACATATTTAGAAATAGAGATTGAGCATAGGGTGTTTGAAACAAATCCTAGGCTATTCTTTTTCTCTACTTACCAAGATTATGAAAACATATAAGTTATGGAATAAACAGGAAACACATACACAGGTAAGAGAAACTTATTGATTCAGCACACGACACAAGAATTCTGCAACAAAAACAGAGCTTTACATATCCATCTTCAGACAGCGTTGGATCCAGAAATCTCCATCAGCAATTTTTATTATCAAAAAGTCTTCAGTATACAACAGAGCTCTTCAGGAAGAATTGTATTACAACCGACCCTCAATGCGTTATCTGAGGGGATATATATATATACAAAATAGGGTATAAAATATCTTAGTGGAAAGTTATGGTGCAATAAATTGCACCACCAACTCTCTTACAAAAAGTAAATGACAACATAAATATAGCTTTTAATGCTTAGGTAGCCAACATTCTTCTGTCAGACAGATTTGACTTTATGGCTCTGGAAAGTAGGTCGTAGCAGTGCTTTTAATCCTGCGTTAACTTTAGGCCTGCTATTTGGGTGGATTGCTGACTCATCTGTATGCTGCTTGCTGTAACTGTATGCTGACCTGCCTGCTGACCTGTATGCTGACCTGCTTGCTGATCTTTCTCCAAAAAGGCAAAAAACAAAGTGGAATTATCTAGGCAAAATCTCCAACATTGCTTGCCACCAATCCACTGGGGGTAGCTGATGTCTCCTCATTTTGACCACTGTCTCATCTGCCTCTGTATGTCTATAAAAGTTAGGAAGGACTTCAAACAGATGATTTATTTCATGTTCAATAAAGAATAGATTCTCGAGCTTGTCATAGAGGGTTTGCCAAGAGGGAGGCCCTACTTCTTCTGTGGAGCTGCTGGATGCTGTGATATGGTTTTCAACATAATTGTTGATCCTTGTCATATACTGATTATATGACAGCAGCTGTCCTATACCAGTCACTAAGCTGGGCAGTCCTTTGTCCTGTAAAATACCCATTTTAGCTCTGAATTCATCTATCTCAACCTTCATCTCCTGAAATTTCCTCTCCAGTGTCTGAGTAAAATTCCTTAATGTCAGCACCTTCTTGGATGTGAGGATTGTATCTGTTCTACTGGCTATTTGTAGAGCAGCCAATTCTTCTCTAGTGCGGTTATTGAGAAAGTGAATCATTTTGGTGGCCTGCTCAAGCATTATTCCCAGGGCTGTCCTGGCTCTTTGAATCTCTACATGAGCTACTTCTATTAGCTCCACTTGTTCAAAAATTGCTTGAATGGACATCCATTGATCCTGTATAGATTGGCCAATTTTGGCCCAAATTATCTTTTTTATTTCTGCTAGGGTCTTACCTAGCATCAACTCTTTCTCTAGAGTTTTTACTTTGGCCTCCAAGGCCTTTATTTCTCTTTGCTTTTCTACCACAGTCATCTTTGATTTGTCATAACTGGCCTCCAGCTTGGCCAGTTTTTCCTTGGCAATATTTATTTCTGTGACTTGATTTTCCAGCTCTTTAACAGCCTTCATCAATTCCTCCATTCCCATGCTGGATTCTACTGCTGCTGTTGCTTCTACTGTTGCTCCAATTGTTGATGTAGCTGTAGTAGGTGCTGGAGCAGTAGGAGGGGCTGTTGTTACTTGTGCTGGAGGGGGCAGGTTCAAGGTTTGTTGAAGTTTGAGGGGGCTGGGAGGTTGATTCCCCTTGCTTGTCCTGTATAGCTTTCTCTAACTCTGCCTCCATTTGCAGTATCATTTGGTTCATGACTAGGAGCAACTCCATAGCATTATCCACCTTTTTTTCTTGTGCAAGCTCTGTTGTGTCAGGATGGATGGTGAGGAGGCAATTTTGCCTGTTTCCTCAATGCAGCTATATCATCTTCTTTTTTCTTCATAAGGGGTCTAACACCCTTTGGGTCTTTTGGGTCATGTCCCAAATCAATAATTATGTCCTCCAAAGTATTTATTCTGTTGTCTTTAGCGGAGGAGGACATCCTTTCCAAATCAAGCTGTCTATTTGTGTGCTTTAGGGATTATTTTAGCTGATGGGCCAGCATTGCCCTGTCAGCAAGTGTTGCATACACCATCTCCCCAGTTTGTTTGTGCAGCTCAATTTGATCCATGGGGTGTATGTCTTTAGCAAAGACCTCTAGATTTGTCCTGTAATAATCTGCTGTGGTCTTTGGATGTGGGACTTTGGGCTTTAGATGAGTGAAGATCATCTTTTCTTCCTTTAGATCAAAGGCAGCCATCAATCTTTACTTTTTGGCTGGGGTTGTATTCAGGAATTGCTCATAGAGCTGCACCCTTAGCAACTCATTTTGTGCCTTGATCTCTTTGAATCCCTCTTTAACTGTAGCTGGCTTTTTGCCCTGTTGTCTGGAGGAAGACACCTCCATAGTATGTTGTTGAGCCTGTTCTAGCTGAAATGAGCTAGTGGCGGTCTGTTGGCTCATTTGTCTCTCTTTGCTTTGGCTTTCTGCCAGCTCTTCACTTATGTCTCCTTCTTCTGCTTCAGGGTCTACCCTCGGCCTCTTGGCCTCTAGTTGCTGTGATGACCCTGTTGGAGGTGTGATTTCTTCTCTGTCTCTCTTTTTCCCTCTCTCATCATTGAGAGGAGTCTGCAAAACTGGGTTTTGCATTTGTTCAGTTTGCCGGGGAGGGGCCTGTCCTGATTGCTGGTCCTTTGAAGTGCTAGGCTGCCCTGTTTCCACCTCTTGTTGTTCATCCATCTTCTCCTTTCCTTTTGTTATGGTTGTTGTTGCTGGAGCTTGCTGGATGTGCTGTGCAGCTGGGGCAGTAGAGGTGCCTTCTCCTGTTTGGACTGGTTGTTTGAACAAGACCTGTTGACAAGAGTCTAAGTCAATAGTTTTTTCCAAGTCCTTTACATTATGCTTCATTATTTCTTCCTGAGTCAATTCCTCTACTATTGATTCAGGCACCCATTCATCTTGATTAGCAAATTGTTGTACTTGAGGGAGTGGGGAATGCTTATAGGCTAGCAGCCTATATTTAACCCTCCTGGCAGTGATGAAACCTTCAGGGTCATAAGGGACCCACCAGAAGCTTCTCTTGAGTTTGAGCTGTTGTCCTAGTATTTGGTCAGCTTCTTGCCAACCATCTTTTTTGTTCATGGTGAATGGGCCTAGGTGGTCCCTGAACTTCAGGTTGGCTTTCTTCTTGGCACCATGAAAGTGTGTTAGGTCAGAGTTTATAAGCTGTCTATAGTACTCCAGGGCAAACAGCCTCATAGGGACATACTTTGGGAGCCTATAGGGACAGAGCTCACAGCCATAAATTCTGATGACAGTGTGGTTTTGGTATAAGTACCAATCACCAATTTTGTAGCTTCTGGATAGCTGCAAGATTTTCTGCATATCCTTGGACAATCTGATAGGAGGAGTCCTTTTTAAAAGGAATGTGACTGGATACACAAACTGATCAATGAATTCAGAATATGAGTAGGGGGAATTCTGGACATGGTGGAAGACTGAAGACCAGAAGATTACAGACCTTCTCTCACCCTGTGAGTCCAGCTTCCTGATTGAGCACTGGAAGCAATCTGTCTGGTAGTATAAGAATAAGTGATAGATGTATGAGGAATATTTGAATATTGCCTCTCTGACCAGTCTTGTCAATTGATCATGTATCTTATTGGCAATGTACTTGGCATAATTGTATTTCATAGCAGGGGGCTTCATAAGGCTATATGCAAAGAGCATGACCAACACAGTTAGATCAACATGTTTATTTGTGGTGAACCCCAGCACAGAGGTCAGCATATCTACCAGTAGCTTGCCAACCTCATTGAAATCTGCATAGGAGAAAGGAGGTGGCCCAGAAGGTTGGCAGTATGCCTTCATGAATTTCCTAGCTATGGCAGCAATGTCTGCACTAGAGAGCTTGGAGCCTTCATCTAGCAAATAGTTCATGGAGAAGGGGTATAGCAACTGGGTCTGCTTGTAGTTGAGCATCTGGTTGATGGAATCTGGAGTTATATAGAAGAGGATGTCCCAGATGGAGACTTCACAGCCCTGAGTTTCTGGTCATAGTTCTCTGCACATAGGTGGATGATTTCAGGGAAAATGTTCACTGAAGGGAGGAAGTAGGTGGGTAGATTAGATTGCCAGACCCCACACAGGTCACTGTTGTCCAAGTGATTGTTTCTTAATTGGCAATATGTCTGCAAGTGGTTTCTCTCTGCCACAAAGTCTGTGATGAGGGCATCATTGTCCACCAGTGGTATAGCTTCTAGCTCTCTGTTAGGTGGATTTATAGGAAAAACATCCAGAGCAGCTGGAGTTGCCATTGTCTTGTTTTTGCTGGTGGTTTACTATAATTTAAGCTTGAGAAATGCTGAGAAATGGCTTACTGCTCTCTGTTTGCAGTGAGCAGTTTGGCAGTGCAAGGAGGCTATCACAGGCTTAATGAATCTGTGGGGCACTCTGTTTTGAGGAACCAAAGTGTTTTTGAGCTGGTTAGCTGGTTATTTGCAGAGGGCTCCTTTAGCAGGGGTGGGGGAACTTTGTCAATTCAGTTCTTCTAGCCGGTGGCTTGGCTTTTTAGTTGCCTCTTGTGAAAAATTGGTAAATTTCACCGCGAGCCAAGGGTTTCCTTGAGACTTCCGTCGTGCAGGGGTTTCAGAGGTTTTTAGGTAGATTTTAGAGGTGAATTTCAACAATGTGGGTCCTTTAACTGAGTTGTTTTAAGCAGGAGAACATGATTACATGGAGAACAGAGGACAAGAGAGGGTGCCTGTGGCAAAATACCTGGTTTTATGGCGTACGAGGTGTTTGCACTGGTCGAAATGGCTGAATTGCAGGTAGTTTAGTTAACAATGGAGGCGGCAACAACTTTGGCGGATAGCTTTTTCTTTTTGACTGTTGGAGGACAAATTTCGCTTTCAGAGGAGCTCCAGGCGTCGTATAAAATAATGCAAAATAACGGTTTTTTGACGCCTTTTTATGCATTTTTGGTATATTGGCGCCTTTTTGTGATGATGTCATGCTGACGTCATCATGGGCCTGGGTACGGATAGGTGATGTGGCAGGTGACGTGAGTGCCCAGGTGGCATTGACACGGTGGCAGGGTGGACAGGGCAGCGTGGGGGCCAGGGGTGACGTGGAGGCCTGGTGGCGGCAAAGTGGGGTGATGTCACGTTGACGGGGGCGTGATGTCAGCGTGGAGGGTAGGGCGGTAAGCGGTCTCCTCGGCGGGCTCTTGGGCGGTAAGCGGTTTGGAGGGGGGGGGGGCAGCGAACAGCCTGGGAGCCTGACGCGTGGCGGGGGTACGGCAGCAATACCGCCCATCCCTCGGACGCAAAAGGTCGGGCGGTTCTGTTGGACGATCGACCGCCCACCGTAGGATGGGCGGGGCGGAAGATCTAACGGTGGGCGGCAATCTCAATGCGCCAGCACTTTAATAGCGGGGGACCCACCTAATTATAAAATTAGTGTTTTAATAAATCGGGCGCGGGGTGGGTAGAAACCTTAGGTTTTTCGGGTTTTATGGGTTTTAAACACGCGTTTATATTTAAAAGTCTTTCATTTAAAAAACTTTATAATAAACAGGTTTAGGGCGGAGGAAAGGGGGAAAAGGGTAAATAAGGGCGGGGAAGTTGATTTTTTTCCCTTTAACCATAGTTTGCCAACCCCATAGTTTTTTTTTTTTTGGATGATTTGAGGGCTAATACTAACCCTTGAGGGGTTAATATTTCCCAAGGAAGGGATATTTAGCTATAGTGCTAAGGGGAGGGTATTTATAGATGTTCTTGGGATATTTTGATTGGATTGTAATAGATTTAGGGGAAGGGGGGAGTTAGGGAGCTAGATAATATGTTAGTGATTAATATGGTTTGTGAGGTGAATGAAGGGGTAAAGCCAAGTTTAGCTAAGTGAAACTTAACTTAGGATTTTGAGGATAAATGAAAATGATGAAAAAGGATGTTTTTACACAAGAAATGTGGCTTCTTTTCATGCTTGAACTCCATGGTTTGACCAAGTAGTTTATGATCTAATGGAGTGGAACTGGGCACCTGAGCAGATCTCAAGGCCCTTGGGAGTGTTAGTAAGAAATGATTTTTGGGGGAAACTGGGGAAGTTAGACATGCTTCCAATGTTTGTCCTCCACTCTTTGTTTTTGATGCCCATACCCTGAGTGGCATGATTTTTTACACTTAATAGGCCAGTTGGTGATGGCTCTCCATTTCTGCAACCTTGCACTACTTACCCATCCTAGTAATCCTAACATTTTTTCTTCATTAAAGTGGGTGCACTTGAATTAGTAGACCCTGATCTTCCTCTTTTTCTTTTGACTGCCCTCCTATCTAATATCTACCCTTATTTC
>APFE031266772.1:441-16051 GCA_000404065.3 Pinus taeda | reverse complement strand
CTGCAATGATGAACATATTTAGCCCTTCCACTGTCAATCATGAAAGATGAAACCTATTGGTATAGGAACCTAACACGAAGATTGGGACCTCGCGGACAGTGAGAAACTCCCCCAATTGGCCGCGGAGAATTTACAGTAGCAGAAGTGGCTACGAGGTGTGGAGAAGGCGGGATTACTCTATCTGAGGCGGATACCCCACTACGACCGTGTGGCCATCACAAATTTTGTTATCCAGTAGCTACTGTGTCTAGTACATGATGGGTACCTCTGGCTGGAGGAACTGATTCCCATCATGACCAATTATATACACTGGATTTCCCAGTTGCCTACTAAAGGAAACGATCCTGCAACCATAATAGGAATGAGTAGCTACGTGGGTCTCGCAGAATCCATGAAGGCTAAATATAAGCTAGAGAAGTGGAAGTGAGGGTATGTAATAGCAAGTATCAAAGACTGAAGGGTGCGCATCACCACCCAGTTACTGGCCGAAAAGCTCATGCAGAAATACCGCGTAGACAAAGTGCTAGCATTTGTCATTGCGCTTGCAGAGCAGTGTACAGAAGGGGTTCAGTTCAAATGGGCACAGTTTCTCTACGACAAATTCTTGACGAATTGTAGGGAAGCCCAGGAGCAGGGTAAAGCTTTCCACTATGCATGGTTGCTTCTATCGATCCTGCTAGTTGTAGGGGAGTTGCCGAAGGGCAGCCAGTTTCCCAACAATGAGAAGAACCTACCTGAAGCCGTGCGATATAAATCGCTTTGGGAAACAAAGGTCACCACGAGGGTTCATGAGATCAAGGTGTTTTGGATATTTATGGAGGCTAGTATCCAGACATGGATCGCCTGCAGACCACGGTTATCCCCGACAGTATACAACAGTTTTCAAAGCATAGCTGAGTTCAAGGCAGATATGCATAATCTTTATATCTGGGCGTGAAAGGATCCAAATCAAACATAGGTAAATCTTCCATTCATTGCAACAGACGAAGCAATTTTCGAGGTAATGGCAGCATGGTCTCTGGAGTGGCGCACCCCAGACTTCGCTGAATAAGAAAAGATTGTAGTAGAGCAGCGAAATAAGGAAATCAAGCTGCACATCACAAAGTTGGCAGAAAGGACGTACAAGAACATGAAGCAGCCACGCAGCGGGAAGCGACTGAGGCAGTGGCAGCAACCACCACCACCACCGCGCTCGTCAAAGAGATCGTGGAAGACTAGGACATGTCCACGGAGCAGGACATACAGGGGGAAGTGGAGACATAGGAATGCATGGACCTTACCACAATATCAACCCAAAGCAAGAGGCCATGCATTCGAGCTCAGAGACCTGCAAACAAAAAGACAAAGACAACAAAGACCTTGGAGAGAGATCTTCTTGCCAGCAGTGAACCAATGCGTGATGTCACTAAGGGTGCTCTGGAGGAATTGATGACAGAGCAGACAACTGTGTTGGGGGTGCTCTGGAGGAATTGATGACAGAGCAGACAACTGTGTTGGGGGTGCTCAGAGCATAGTTGCAAGTGTTACAGGTATGACCCATAGGAGGGATTATTCCAAACCTTGTGGAAGGTACACCCGCATCAGAGTAGATGGTGCATGTCAGCACAATGAACACTTTAGTATTACCAGTAGACTCCATCCTAGTAGAGGCTGAAGGTCACATAAGGGGTTGGGTTTTGAATTTGGCCGCCCTTCCTAGAGAGACCTATACCAGCTGCAAGATGGGGTAACCGCTGAGCTCTGCGCCAAGGAAGGCCATGCCCTCCAGGTCTTAATAGAGCAAAAAGGAAATCTGGAATAGATTAGCCTACAATGTGACGACTTGGTTGCACACAACCAAGGATTGGAACAGGCCGTGGAGGAGGTCTATAGTGTACTAGAATTGGTTGTGCCAACGAAACTCCTCGCAGCTGAAAAGATTCATCACATGGTGGCAGGATTCCATAGGGCCCAAGAGAAAATCATGAAAGCTCAGTTGGAATTGACCTTGCAGATCATGGAGCTAAGGATGAAGGCACAACCCCCTACACCCCCAGAAGTTAGAGAGCAGCGCCGCCACACAATTCAAGCAGGATTGGAAGAGATAGAGCGCGTTGTAAGGATTGCACGGGATTGTTGGATCAGTCCCTACTTACACTCACATCACTACAAGAAGACCCAATGGTGCAGCAGGTAGAGATAGAAGCACGGGAGTTGCAGCAGGCTTATAACAATGTCTGGGGGACTACGCAAACGGTCGCCATCACTAAGCACTTAGCCAAGATGAGGGAGGCCTAGGCTCTGAAGGAGTAGGTGGATGTCGCATGTCAGAGAGAAGTTGGGCTCAAAGCACACATCCAGCCTTGGCTTGAGGAAGCATTCACGATCACCATGATGATCGAGGGGAAGCTGACCCAGTTGTAGGACACATATGCCTTAAGGCAAGAAGGTGCTTCTGACAATGCATTAGAATGCTGAGCACAATTGATACAGTGGACAACGAAAGAATGTGTGGCAGATGTCAGCACAACGCAAAGGTTGCTGGATGGACTCTGAGCAAAGATCATCACACCAGCCGAGTGACTTGGGATGAGTCACGATGATTGTGTTGGGGGCCTGTTGGGTAGAGGAGCCCCTGTGCAATGGTTGTGGCTTAAAGCCCACAATTTTGGGTAGTAGTATGGTAAAGGTTCCGCGAAGTGCGTAGAGCATGAATTGTAATGGGTCAAGTCTAAGGGTGGTCCGCCCTAAAATATTGTAATTTAATCTAGAATGTGTTGGCCTACCCATGGTCTGCAGACCATGGGAATGTATAAATAGAGTGAGGCTTTAAGGTAGAAGGTAGCTTTTAGTTGGAATCTTGAGTGTTATGGGTTTATGAATGCAATATTTGCTCTGAGTCTGTAATTCCGAGTCTTGGTTGGTAGTAGTTAGAGTAGCCTCCACAGCTGTGTGCGCAGAGGCTTGGTAGAGTCTGCAGCTGTGTGCGCGGATCCTTGCAGCTGGGTGCGTAGGGCAGGAAGTGGATTGTAATGGAACAAAGACATTAATAAAGAAATTTAGTTATGAAATATCGTGTATCTATTTTATATTTTGCATCTGGTCACAAATCTGTATGTTTGTTCTTATGTTATGGTTTTATGCATATCTTTAAGAGTTATGGTTGTGTGCGCTGGTTTCAACTATTGAATGCTTGATTAAGACCCCAAGAATTAGATCAGATCTATAATAAATGCAATAATAATAAGGAATCTAGGAAGTGCCCCCTCGTAGAGCTACGTGAAGGCCAAACAAATATACAGAGCAGCGCGAGTGCAGCGCGAGTGCGCAGGTCGGTTTGTGACCCATCTAGACCTCATCAAGACATCCCTAGGGTGTGGAAACCTGGTTCCAACACCCTCCCATACTACCTCAAGTGAGACTTCAGCCCGTGCTCAGCAGATTGTTTCTGAAAGGGCCAGTAGTGTGGGATTTGTTTAGATAAACACTTCCGAACTTGGGTCAGGGCCCAATAAGCCAACAACATTCTACCTAAATGAATAATTATTGTGTAAAGTACCTTTTTACTAAGCGACGGATTTAACTTATAGTTTATAACATTTATTTTTCAGGTCTGGGTTCTATCGTACTTCGCAAACTTTTGTAATCCACAAGATTGGTGTTTAAGTAAAGTGTCGCGATGCGATAAGTATTGGTTTTCTGTACTGCAATATTGTAGTTCACATATTCCAACAGGCTTTGTAAGTTGTGTTTTTTATGAAAGCTGATATGCGATTGCGATAAGCGCTTCATATCACAAGAAATACCTTAAGTCTTAGCTTTAAATGGAAAGTTCAATGATATCCTTAGTTTATTACAGTGATCCCTTCCATCGCAATTCATAGATCTTGGTTGTTAATTAACCTTTGACACATTTGGTCGAACGATATGCGATAAAAGCGAGAATTGCGAGTATTAAAGGGATTTGACTTGATATCTTAATTTATTTCTAAAAATTTAAAAAGAAAGAGCTTAAGTGCTAAGTTTTTATTCAATGATTTTTTTATAAAAGGTCCCTATTTATTAATATAATATTAACTATTCCCCAATTGCGGGTGTTTGATACGAGGACGACGCATCGACTGGGCAGGTGGCAGCCCAATTACACCAACTATAATGGTAACGGGATGGCTTGCAGTCCCCGCACAGATATAATAAATGCTACATTCATCACCCTCTTCCAGTTTGTCGTTCATAACACGATGCCGTCCTTTTGCTCGTCACTCCCACGGTTATGCTCCAAACCTTCAGCTGTGTAATGGTGGATGCTTCGGGTGATTCATCGTGGCATTATGATAGCCTGTTTCTGTTGGCTTGGCTAAACAGTTCGGCTCTGGTCACTTGGTCTCGGCCTCTGTCTCACTTGGTGTGTCGGTTTCGCAGGCTCATCCATCTTTGCACTCACCTCTGTTCTTGTCTCTCTCTGCGCTTCAGCTCCCCACCCCTCTGTGCTTCCACCCCTTTGCATTCCTGGCTCACTGCGCCTTCGCTCCCTTGTTACCTCACTTGGGTCTTCAACATGCCGCGTGAACGACTCAGACTTGTAAGCAGGCAGGGAGGTTCACGAGGTCGGATTGTCCAACAGCGCTCTTCCACTACCTCGAACCCTTAATCAGACGCGCTGGAGTCTGGTCAAGCTCACTACCTGACGTCCAGGAGTGGCAGGGGAAGAGGTCAAGGGCAGGCTTGAAATGTGGACTGTGAGCACAGTGCTCATCCCACCACCCGTTTCCGAATTCCATGCTACCTGGCGAATTCCTCTTTTATTGTCTCAGTTACGATAGAGAAGTGTGAGAACGCGGCTCATCTCAAAGCCTCTTTAGAGCAAAGGCAGGCAAATCCTGCTATCGATCAATGCCAAGGAAGCCAGTCCGCAGTAAACCCTAGAGCTGTTGCAGGTCCAAGCGAGCTGGCCAAAGAAGCAGTCCTTCCGTCAGACTCTAGTGACTCAGAGCAGTGTGGGTGTAGGATTGTTGAGGAGCAGCCGTCTACCTCAGTTGACGAATGAACCAGCCTTCGCCTCATTTTTGGTCCTGCAATCGAAGTAGGAGTTCACCTCCCTATCATTCTACAGTGTCCATGCCTGTTTCAGGTCTTTGCCATCTCCACTTGTTGGAGTTTGTCACAGTCTTGTTAATGTTGTCGTCTGTTTTATTTTTTTTCATGATGGAGTCTGTTTCAGTTTTGTCTGTGCTAGAGTCAGCAAAGTTTTACCTCTACATGTATCGCTACCTGGTCAGTTTATGGTTTTTTTTGGACAAGTCAATGCTCCGGAAAGTCTTGCTCTCCGTTGTAAGTCCACTGCTGGCTCCATAGTCAGATTGGCGAGAAGTACTCTGTCAATTGCCATACTCACGGCAAGAATCTTCGAGGCTTGCCTCGCTGTAACTTTTTTTGTAAAATAATAGGAGTAGAGTAATTGAGAGAGAAAAAAACATAATATTGACTATTAAATCAATAATTGGGGGGGTGTTGTTGAACAACACAACAATTAGCGATTCACTGGAAGAACCAATTATCTTTGATGGTATTTTGAAACTTCTAAAACTTCCAAAATAAAGATAGTTCAGAAAATAGGAATTACATGAAATCTAAGATAAGTAACATTTCTATGAATAAGAAAACAAAATCCACCCAATTACCATCCACTTATCCTCTTCAAAATGAAAATTCCTTTGTCTACATTAATCTTTACTTGGTTTTAAAGATAAAGTAGTGGGCTCTTGTAGATTAGCTTTTAGATGTACTCATTTGTCACAGGTAGAACCTCTACTATCAACAGGCGTCCATAGCCTCGACATGGTTACCTTTTAACCATCAATGATTCAGTATCCCATCCAGACAAGAGTGCACTTTTTAGAGAATAATTCAGATTCATACACTTACTCTTTTTTCTTTCTTTTTTAAACAATTTATTTTTGTTCTAAAAATTTTCTTTTTTTCTACTTAAAGGTCATTGTGTTTGTTTGGTGGCCAAAATTGACAATTCCATTCATTGGTTGTAACTCAACTGAACACACTGGCTAGTGATGAGACCCCTTGTCTTTTAATTAAAATAATCTCAAGTCATTGTCTTGTTTTGATATGCATTATTGGTTATGTCAATCTATTATTTCCCTATGAACATGGTAAGTCGGCTCTTGATGAGACCTCTTATCCTTTAAGTTTAAGTATATTTTAGAATTACACTCTAAAAGAGAAAATTTTACTAGATGGGGAGAACCATTGACTCCTTAAGGTTTTATGGATGACAATTGTAGAGTTAAAGGTGCTTATCTGCAAAGAGTCTTTGCTTTGTTAAAGATACTTTTCTTGACTGATGGTAGAACAAAGTGTAGAAATTTTGAATAATTTAACACATATTCAACAGATATTATCCTGATCATGTACTATTGCGGAAAACATACACAATACATAAGCTCCTCTACGTTGATCATCAATATAGCAGCATCAATAACAATAAAACATCAAGAGCATTCACACATTAACACAGTATGTATCCCGGGGAAAGCATCTCGCTAAAAACCCCAACTATCTGTATATTAATGATTGAGTCATGTAACATTACAAAGTACAATGCTTATCACAAGCAATCCAGTAACAGCTCCACCTGTTACACACAATACAGCTCAGATCTGAATCAATCACTAGCTCAAATCTCTTCCGCTGCTTGCCTGCCTCTGCTGCTCAATACCTGCACAAGAACCGATGATAATTCCAAGGCAGCCACGTCTTTCCTTGGCTAAATCTCGTGAGAACAAGCTACAATGTGGGAAAACTCATTGGCATACTCAATCCCCTGTTTTGTGCAAGATCTGGTGCACAACTATAGTCACAACTGATAGCAATCTAATTCTCTAACACCTGTCCCTGCTGAACTGAACATGCACTGACATGCAACTGAGTTAACTGATGTATTCATTAGTTGTATTATGAGTTAATAACTTGTGAATTAATTAATAACTAATTCACCCAACTCATCTCTAGTCTATTCTCCAGTTAGACTAAATACAACCAGTTTAACAAAGCTAAACTGAACACAACTCCATCAACTGCACCTCCAGTCCACTAAACTCAACTCACTTGAGTTCTAACTGAAGTCATGCATGCAAATATTCAACTAACCCATAAGAACCACGTATTTCCTTCATGCAATTGCATGTGCCACATCCGTAGCTCGAACTGAAGTGCTCCAAGAGAATAAGATTAAGTTTATAGTCCAAATATTATTGTGAGATAATAATATTTGACTTTTCTATTTTTAGCCTGGCAGTCTAAAAATAGAACTTGATCACTCACACTGTGACCACTCACACTTTCATCAAAAATAGAAGTCCATCTATTTTTCCAACTTGATCAATCATCCATAAACAACAACCTGCAATCCATAGACATGATCCATATGTCTAAAAATAGACATAGTCTAAAAATAGACTTGCGCCAAAAATAGCCTGCGGGCCCACTTAGTGAAGGCGACTCTTTTCACTAAGCTCCATCATCTTGTTGCAATCTCAACATCATATTACCTAATTGAAAAGGGATAGATCCATGATGTGATGTATGTTCCTCATATAAAAAAAAAAAAAATTATGTTTCTACTATTGTTGAACAAAAGCTAAAGGTGGAATTTGTCAAATCTTAGTGTTTTTAAAGATATCCAGGACCGCTACAAGGTTATTGCCACAAGTACCAAATTTGGAGGGTTGTATAATCTGAATGTGACCAGGACAGGGCATCAAACATTGCCATCTACAACAATGTCAACATAATAGTTATGACATCAAAAGTATGGGCATTTAAATCACAATGATTTAATGTTACTTCAAATAAAAGCAATGGATGAAGGTCTTCCTGTTATGAAGAATAATCATGTTGAATGTGAAGCTTGTGCACTTGGTAAGCAACATAGAGAGAAATTTCCTATACATAAAGAAAAAAGGCAAAGAGAAGTACTTGAATTAATTCATATTGATGTATGTGGACCTATGCAAACTAGATCTCTTGGAGGAGCATTGCATTGTCTTATTTTTGTTGATGATAGATCTAGATACACTTGGGTCTATTTCATAAGAAAGAAAAGTGATGTTTTTGAATACTTCAAGGAATTCAAAAACATGGTGGAAAAACAAACTGGGAAATACATCAAAATTATCAGATCTGATCATGGGGGAGAATACAAATCAAGAGATTTTAATCAATATTGAAAAATTCATGGGATTCTAGAACAATTTATAATGCCTCATACACCTCAGCAAAATGGAGTTGCTGAGAGTAAAAATATAACACTAGTGGAATGTGCACGAAGCATGCCTCAAGACAAAAACATCTCTAATGGTTTTTGGGCTAAAGCCATTAATGTTGTTGTTTATTTAAAAAATAGGAGTCCAACCAAAATTTTAGATCTGAAAACATCGTTTGAATAATTGTATGGATATAATCCAAAAGTGAATCATTTAAAAGTTTTTGGATGCAAAGCATTTGCACATATTCCAAAAGATGAAAGAAGCAAACTTGATGCAAAAATCAATTATGTGCACATTCATTGGTTATTGTGATGATCAAAAGGCATACAATTGTTTGATCCTACTTCACATAAATTGCTTGCAATTAGGGATGTGGTGTTTCATGAAAATATAGATGAAGGTGATAAAATGAATAACACGGGTGTATGACATGATATTGATGATTATGTCAAAATAGAAGAATGTTTTGAACAGGAACAAGTACAACAACAGGTACAGGAATGGGTACAGGTTCAAGAGCATGAATCATCAAGTAGTCATGACACTCCAAGAAGAGAACAAGAGACTCCACAAAGCAGGAATAATGGTGAAAGCAATAAAACTCTAAGGAGGTCATCACATCAAATTCAACCACCTATAAGGTATAAATATTATGCATTAATGTCTCATGTAATGAATGTTGTAGAACCTTCAAGTTATGAAGAAGCTAAAGAATTTAAAGAATGGAGAGATGCAATGAATGAGGAATACAACTCTATACTGAAGAATGACACATGGGAATGTCATTAGTATTCTTTGACAGGATCAAATAACTGTTGTCACACCAATACTATGGGTCAATACCATGGTAATTACCCCTCGTATCGAAAATACCATGGTACACATTATGTACGCGACTTTAACTAACAAGACATGAATATGTATGCAACCTTGATTCATGGGACCCACGTATAGTTTCTAAAACTTTACCTCTATCATCCATGTATCTCTAAAGTATCATTTCTCTATCCATATCATTGATAACATCTGTATCAATCTGCATAACCATCATGTTATCACAATTTTGACATATTCTATAAAGTAGGTTTCCATTAAGGATAGGACATTAGCCATAATGCCAAAATAGAATCAAGCACGGATTCATTAAAATCACAAGTTTAATAGGTGAATTATTCATAGTCAAAGCACCTTGATTTTTTTTGGGGAATACATGTTTAATCAACATAAATCAAGATTTGGCCAAAAAAATTTTCATTGGATTTTAGCGAGAAATCCACTGAAAACTCTAAAAGGTAACACTTTAAGACTATTACATTCATATGTTAAATCAATTATATATCTTCCATAATGATTATCTCATGAAATTTTTTAAGAGTGGTTGAGAGATAATGTTAATATAGATTATCCAAGTGAAATGTTATCATGTCCATCTTGAAGAAAGATGAAGTACATGTGAGAATGTTGCTAGAGTAAGGAGTTTTGAAAGCAAGAGAGAACTAGTAGTCATGGGAGAAACTGGATATTGAGGTCGAGTTATAGATGTCTATGTTTAAGTATTTTAGTCTCTATATTTGAAAATCATCTTTAACATTGTTTCAAATATACCCTTTCAAATATACCCTTTCAAATATTGTACCCTAGGTTTGAATTTCACCGTTCCAAGGAATATTATAAGAGTAATTGTTTTTTTGTTAAATTTTTTTTTATTTATGAAATATCGTTGTATTCAAGTGTACCGTGTCATGTTGTTTGATAGTGTTGTACACAAATAAGTGATCTCATGCATTTTGATATTAATATTATTGATGAGGAAAATAATATCACAAATGCGAATATTGGTTTCTTATAGCATAGATAAATTTGCAATGAATCGTGTGAATTTTCTAAACTAAAGGACATTGAAAGAAACTTTCTTTTAAAACTTATACCTTGTTAATATTTTCCAATCCTTGTAGAGATGTATTTGAATAAGGTAAGACTTCAATTATTATTCAATGATGCATTCATTTGTAGATTTCCTTTCTAGAGATACATCTATCAAACCATGATAATACAAAGTTATTTGTTGGTATGTCAATGATATGACAAAACTAGTCCCTACTTTCTAGATGTAATTTAGATTTCTAATGGACCCTTGCTTGATTTTTGTAGAATCTTAAACTCTCATGATGTAAATTTTTTTTAATTAGGCATTACTTGTTTTTTAAGAGAAAATTAACTAGATAAATTTAATACAGAAGTTGTATAAATTTAATATAGAGGTTGTGTTAGAATCATTAAACACAAAGAAAAACATAACCATAGCTTTGAGATTATTCATGTGCAAGATGTTATTGGGAAAAAAATTCCACCCAACAATGTAATGTGTTCACAGAAATTGTATGAATTTAATATAGAGGTTATGTTAAAATCATTAAACACAAAGAAAAACATAAAGGTATCTTTGAGATTATTCACAATGGGAAAAGGCCCAAAGCCATGGGTTTAATTACATTAACATGATGAACTTCGTTGGTAAAACTTAGGAGCTACGATGGTTTTACTTCTGAAAAAAGAGGGTTTTATTTTTCATTTTTGAGCGTAGCTTTGAGGTTCTACTGATATCCAAATATTCTATTTGTTTAACATCACTTTTGTAGAACAGTTTAAATGCAATGTTGAATATTTTGTGTGGCCATTCAATTTATTCCGTTAGTTTTGGATAAGATTTTATTCCTTTTTAATTATAAATAATTGTGATATATTGAGATTCTCTATTTATTGAGTTTTGACTTATTTGTTGTTTGTGTTAACTTTTACTTTATAAACCAGCAAAATGATTTCAATGTTATAGCCTTGGTTTGTATGGAAATATTGAATAATTGATTTTTAGAAAGTTTTTGAAATTCACATTTACAATCATACTATCATACTATTGAAAATTTATGGTTTTGTAGTCATATTTTTATTTATTTGGTGTTTATTATGTTGCTTCTTATGAGGGGGAGTGAGTTTGACTTTGTGGCATTTATTTGTTATTTCTATAGATTGTTTACCATGTGGAAATAATGTAGATATCATCTTTATTCTTCATTTATGAGAGTATGGAATGAATGTGTTACACATGATTAGTAGGTATGTTTCTACTAATGCATTATAGATAAATTCATAGTTAATTAAGTTCCAAGAAATTTTCTCTTTGGTTTAAAGTTGTAGTGATTAATAACGAAGAAGTTGAAAGGAACATGTGAGAATCTTAGCTTTCATGTTTTTTGGTAGTTTTATCTGGAGAGTGCCATATTGGAAAGTTGGGAATTATTCATATTTATAAGATTATATTTATCCTACAATTGTTACAACTGTTAAGGGTTTTTTCAGATTGGTTATTAATGTTATGTTTGAAGTTAAGAATTGTTGTTATTTTATTCATTTGTTATGAAGTTAGCTAATAATTATATATAAGTTATGCATTTTGTAAAACAATACATATCCTTCATATAAGGGATAAAGGCACGGTAGGGGAAAGCAGAATAGATATAAATTTTTAGCCTCAAGAGAAAGGTGTCTTGGAATTTGGCATTGGAAGTAACACTTGAAGGCTATTTCAAACCAATGTAGTGATCCTACTACTCTAGATGGGAGTTGAGTTGGTGTTCAGTTTTGAAATAGATCATCTATATTGAAATGATGAAACATTCAATAAAATACTCTCTTAATTCTAGACAGAGTAATTTTAGCAATGAACACATTTTCTGCATATTTTAATTTTTTTTCTTACAAAAATGCTCGTAATAAATAAAATTACATAATTTTTTTACTTCTATCATTTATTTTTTATTTCTTATGCTTCTCCCTTACAACTTTTCCATTGCAATGTGTGGTGCCATTACAAGTATATAATTTGATCAAGCCAAAACTTATGCATAATAAAATAGAGCAACATCTCTTCTATAAGCTGGAGAGCACCTCTAAACATAGTAATTTTTTATTTATATAAATTAAATATAATTTTTAACCTTTTATTCATTTTAATAAACATTTTCTTATTATACATATTTAATTAAAAAATATTAATAACAGTGAAATAAAAAGAATGAAATGTAATGTTGGAATCTAAAGGAAATATGTTTTAATTTTTTAAAAATTAATTAAAAAAATATATAAATATTTAAATTTCTAAAAATTATTCAATATAAGATTACCATCTATAAGGTATATTTTCTAATTTTGTAAGATATAATGCGTTTAAAATAAGAAATGAATGAGAGCTATTTAAAAAAAAATTAAAATGAAATTTTTGAATATATATAATTATATATATATATATATAATTATAATAAAAGAAATATATATTATGATATAATGAGAATATTAATTATCATATAAATTAAATTTTTATATATTTAGAAGCTAAATTAAATTTGTAAACCTTAATATTTTAAAATAATGTTATAAAATATTTCTTCATATTATTACTTTATGGTTACTCTTTTATATAATATGTTATTTTATTATAAATAGATAATAATATAATATTATTATTAATAATGTGTTTAATCCATGTGTGAACATCAAATATTATGATTGTGTTTGTGTTAATAATAAGTTGATTCTTTTTATATATCATTTTATTTATATATAAATAGATGATGTATTTCTAAAATGATAAAATGTTGTTTGTTAAAAAATATTAATTATTTGTTTTTTATAAGAGTTTTCTTAAAATATATTGGGAGCACAATTATTTTGATTTTGTATTTATTAGATGATATGATAATGATGAATTAATGATAATTGGGTTTTTTGATTGTGAGATGGGATAATGTTTTTGCAAGGGAATATAATGTTCACTTATGTGTTTCTAATTATGTATTCTTGTTTTTGTACCTTTTTCTCTATAAAAGTGGGCCACAACAAGGGGATTTAAACCTTAGATTTTTCAATTTTCATAGATTTCACATTATTTCTATCACCAATTGATCTATTGAGCTAGGAAATGATAGTATGTTTTTTAATTAGATAATGTGATTTTATTTTTGTTTATTGTATTATATGAATTGTGTTTGTTAGGTGATATTAGGATGATAATGATGATTTATTTTGTATGTTAAATGAAATCAATAAGTTTCTTAAATCATATGGTGTTGAGATTTATATGCTCTTAATGTGTAGCTTTTCTCATATGTGTGTTGATGCAAGAGCATCTAGCTCACCATGACCGGGTTCAGTTGAGCTAGGAAATGATAGTATGTTTTTTAATTAGATAATGTGATTTTATTTTTGTTTATTGTATTATATGAATTGTGTTTGTTAGGTGATATTAGGATGATAATGATGATTTATTTTGTATGTTAAATGAAATCAATAAGTTTCTTAAATCATATGGTGTTGAGATTTATATGCTCTTAATGTGTAGCTTTTCTCATATGTGTGTTGATGCAAGAGCATCTAGCTCACCATGACCAGGTTCAGTCTCTGCCAGGTTGGAAGGTTGTTGATTAACTGGATTGTTTTTTTATTTTAGTTTATGAGTCATGAGATAGGATTTTAATTTGTTTTGTTTTAAGTTGTTATGATTAAGTCAAGGTTAGATGGACAATTGGGGTTGTCATGGTCCAAACAATAATAAAAGAGTAGTTAAGAATTAATCTGTCAACTTAGAAGAGAAAAGACAAAATTGTCTAAATCAAAATCTTGTAATGTCAACCGAACTGTGGTTATCAACCATAACATGATTGTTCAACTAAAAACCATGAAATTTTTAATTAACTGTAATCTAAATGTATAAGAATAGAAATGTAAGACAAAAGCAGGGTTCAACAATTCTAGAACGGAGAAATAAAGAAAAGAAAAGACTGATTTTATTTGCGATAGTCCATCAGATTTCATTGCCTATTTCTGTAATATAATGTTATATTCTTTTCATTTGTTTTGTAAGTTAGAATAGTTTCGACATACCACAATCAATCACAACAAGTCGCATTTTCAGACACTTCCAACAAAAAGCAATTCACAAATGCATTTTCATAACACAACAGAACGAGGACATGTCGATTGGAGAGCGTGAGGAGAGTAGCCAATCACAACTAGACCTCTCATGAAATTATAGTGGAATAGAGTGACGAAGGTAACAGAAACCAACACAGGTAACCCTAGTAACTTTTCCAAGTTTTCATAATTAAACAAAGATACAAAAAATTGTTAGAAAATTATATATTATGGAGCAATGGAACACATAAAATATTGTAGAAATATAAACACAGAAAATGCATGAAACAAGAGAGACATAGATATACGTGGTTCACCCAGTTTGGGCTACATCCACCCTGAACAGCCAGTCCTTTCCTTTCTATTATCCAGCAAAATGAAGAGACACAACCTACAGCAAATCCACTGTAATATCCTATGTTTTCTCTCACAGTCTCACCTCTCTGTTTCTCGCTCACACACAGAATGCACATCTATTATAGCCTCAAATACAATGCCCTCATACAAAGAGAGGGGTTGCCTTCTTGGGCAAAAAACCCTAAACTAAACATAAGTTCTACCGTCAAATCATTTGCCTAATGAACAACCCCGATTTACTAGAAATTACTATGATTTTACAAGGAAAATTTACATCTATTTTTAGCTTCGGGGGCGCTGCCCCTGAGCCCCCGCCGGGGGACTGCTGGCCCCCGGACCCCCGTGGGGGGGACAAGTCCCCCCCGCATCCTCCTGTGTGGAGGGGTGTACAAACTTCCTGGGGTATACATCCGGCTGAAACAAAGACCTCTGAACAATCATGCTCCACACACAACAATCTCCCACTTGGAGAATTATTGTAGCAACTCCATCGCTGCTTCATTTGCTGGACAATGACTCCTCTTTTGGACCTGGCTGTTTCTCATATTCATCGTCATCCTTGAAGACCAATTGAAACTGAGCATGTTCTCAGTTTATCCCTGGTTACAACTTTTGTTAGCATATCTGCAGGATTCTGGCTAGTGTGTATCTTTTCGAGCTCCAACTATCCATCTTCCAACACTGATCGTATGAAATGGTACTTGAGATGTATGTGTTTAGTCCTGGAATGAAACGCTGAGTTCTTTGAAAGATGAATGGCACTTTGGCTATCACTATATAACATGCCCTTATCATGCTCCTTACCCAATTCACCTATAAACCTTTGTAACCAGATCATTTCTTTACTAGCCTCTATAGCAGCAACATACTCTGCTTCTTTTGTTGAAAGTGCAACAACACTTTGGATTTTTGAAACCCAACTGATAGCTATTCCTCCAACAGTAAATACATATCCTGTAGTGCTCCTCCTGTTATCTCTGTCACCTGCCATATCTACATCAACATATCCCTGTAGGGAAATGTTT